>CAJPIZ010002832.1:0-12823 GCA_905368565.1 Medioppia subpectinata
TAAATGCCATTATAATTTTGTAAATTGTATAATGCATAATTACCATTAGCAATCCCTCCGTATATAATCCACACACAGAGTAAACCGGAGTAATAAACGAGTGCCACAATTACTGATACATACTTTGGACGAAGTATTAATACAGACAAAGACATTGCAAAAGCAATGCATACATTGGGAGCAGTGAACATGGTTAATTGAAATGCATGTTCACAAAATAGATTGTTATAATAAATAATAATTACTATATATAAAAATGGTAACAATGCAAATTCCATAAACGATAGAATCAAAAATACAATATACTGTCGCTCACAGTATTTATTTATCATATTATTGGTCACAGAGTGTTCAGTACTTGTATTGACGGGTGGATTGGTGGACAAGTCAGTTGTAGTCAACGATATGTTAGTTGAGTGCTGTCCCGGAGTCCATGTCTGCGGTTGAGAGTGAATGCCAGAGTCGGGTACAGGTGTCGAGCTTTTGGTGAGAGGTATTGCATCTCTCGATTGATGTATTTGTTGTGCCAATAATTTAGTCAACTCGTATCCGGTGGACGACAAGTGTATGTCTGGTAAACTCGCGGAGAGCATTGTTGATAGGGGTTTAGGCCATTGTATTGTCGTTGCGATGACAGGGCTTGAATTAGATCTGATTAATGGCTGTTTAATAAACGACCCAAACGTGCGGTTAGTTTCCCTTTGGATGCGTTTTGTGACACGTTTTGAATGCATTACTGAAATGCGTTCACAAATCAAAATGTATTGAATAGTGAGGGAAACGGATGTATATTTTAATACATATGTCAAACAATGCATTCATTCCATTATTCATAAAATTACACATTTATTTTCGAATGTACTGTATTTTAAAATTCATAAGTTTTATGTGATTATTAATAATTAAAAAAAACTGATTATTAAATATTATAATTGCATACAAAATAAGCTCACAGATTAAATCAAGTTGTAATGCATTTTTGTTATAACCTGTTCAATAAATAATGTATAATGTAGTACTGTATTACGAATACAAATTATTAACTTGCTCAAATATTGTCTTACATTTAATTTAAAGTTTACTCACTCTGTGCTCAATTCATATCAATTTTAAGACTAGTTTGTAATTATTTTATTAGAATTTGTCAAAACATTGAATCAATTATTTTTATAATAATTTATTTTCTTATTATTGTAAACATATTTGCGAAATAATTATTTGGTCTTTTCTTGAAATATAGCCATTGAAATAGCATTAAGACAGTCAATGATATACACTCTGTAACCACTATTACAATGTATAGTAACCATAAAACCAGAGAATCCAGATTTATAGCTAAAATTGTAATACAAAATAAAACATAAATCAATAAATTTAATTAAATTTATATCACAATCAATACATACGTGAATAAATACATGCAATTATAATCCATAAATTGATTAGACATACGTTATACACAAAGAATTTAATTATTAATGACTTTGTTAGTAAAAAACCATCCAAAGTAAGTGAAATCAATATTTGAGATACTATTGTAATAATAATTAATATAAACACCGGTTGTAAATAATACCAGAAATCATCATTGGTTATTAATTCCCAATTATTATTATCATTTTTATCCACAGTGTTTGTAATAAATATGCACAAATATAAAAATATAAATTGCACTGGCACAATCACCACAATCTTTATGGTATGACAATATTTCCAGAATTTACCCGATTGCAATTGTGTCGGCGATATATTAATATGTATTCGATTCATATACCAAAGTAGATATATATTAATCCCAATTAATATGCAGATCGATATGCACTCAAATATAGTCAAAAATTTATAATAAATTAAACAATCCGTTCTTTCGTGGTTTCCTTTAAATAAAATAGAAAGTAAATATTTTATAAAATGTAATAAATTTACAAAATATATTTAGACATTTAATACAATGTGAGTAAATTTATGTTGTAAAAATTAAACAGTATAATGCTAAACTTACATGCTATTATACAGTAGATATAAATATTCTAAAATGTTACATATTAAACATTCTTAAAAAATATATCCGTATAATAGATTAATTTAAATATTTCGTAAAATTTATTATCGTTAAATCAACATTGTTGTAATTTATAAATGTAATTAAAGTAAAGTATATAATGCGTTATAATATAATGATAGAATTTAGAAAAACATAAATACCAAAAGATATAACGCCGTTTATAATCCATAGACAGAGTAAACACGTGTAGTAAACGAGTGCCACAATTAATGATACAAACTTATAGTAAACGCACATGAGTGCCGACAAAAGAATCATTTTAATAAATATCGTGAGGAGAATAAGCATGAGTGATATTAATGCGTGAAAACAATCCTTATATAACAAATAAAGTGCTAGAAACATTGAGACACATTCCACCAAAGTTGAAACAACAAATACAATAACATGACATCGTAGTTGATTTGCTGGTAGACTACCTATCATGTTGTTGACCACCGACTGGTCAGCAATTGTATCGACGGGTGGATTGACTAAAGGCAGAGAAATGAGCGCCGATCGGTCACCGGTTGGTTGTGTCGTATCTCCCGATTGTTGTGGTAATGATTGCTGTTCTGGTTGTATGCCGTTTGTGTCGCCTCTCTTACAGTTCTCACAAAGTATTGCATCTCGCGATTGATGTAAATGTTGTGCCAATGATTTAGTCAACTCGTGTCCGGTGAACAACACGTGTATGTCCGGTGAACTCGCGGACAATATTATTGATAGTGTTGGCCGGGATTTAGACCATTGTATTGTCGTTGCGATAGCAGGGCTTGACTGGGATCGGATTAATGGCTGTCCAATCATTGACCCATCCGTACGGTTAGTCTCCCTTTGGAATTGTTTTGTCACACGTTTTGAATGCATTACTGAAATGCGTTCACAAATCAAAATGTATTGAATAGTTAATGAGTTGAGCACTCGTAGTGAAACGGATGCATATTTTAAACAAGCATTAATAATATTTTAATCCATATGACAAACAATACATTCATTTTATTATTCAAAAAATTACATTTATTTTTGAATTTTATAAATCATCATTAAATCAGTTTTATGTTATTATTAATCACTGATAATTTATCAGTGATTAATAATAACCTTAAATACTGATCATCAAATATTATAATTGCATACAAAATAGGATGAATGTACAAAGTGAATCAATTGGTAATTAGTAATTACGAATACTCATTATTACATTGCTCAAATATTGCTTTACATTTAATTCAAAATTAATTCACTTTATTTAAGCTCAATTAATAATAATTCTAAAACTATTTTACAGTTATTTTATAAGAATTTGACAAAACATGGAATCAATCATTTTTATAATAATTTATTTTTTGAATATTTTATAAATATTTGCGAAATAATTTTGTGGTCTTTGTTTGAAATATAGCCATTGAAATAACGTTAAGACAGTCAATGATATACACTCTGTAACCACTATTACTATGAATAGTAGCGATAAATCCAGTTGACCCAGATAAATGGCTAAAATTGTGGTATAAAATACAACAAATCAATAAATTAAATTAAATTAAATTAATATTACAATCAATACATACGTGAATAAATACATGCGATTATAATCCAAACACAGAGTAAACATAAGTTATAAACAACGGATGAAATTATTAATGGCTTTTTATGGAAAATACGATCCAAAATAATTGAGCTTAATATTTGCAATATTATTGTAACAATAATTAGTATAAATAAAGGTAATAAATGGTAAAAGTAATCATCAATGGCTACTACTTCCAAAACATTATTATCATTCTTTTTCCAAATATATGTAATAATTATACACAAATGTACAAATATAAATTGCGCCGGCACAATTGCCATAATTATTATTGTATGATAATATTTCCAAACTCCACCCGGTTGCATTTGTGTTGGTAATATATCAATTTGTGTGCGATTCATATACCAAAGTAGAAATATATTCATCCCAATTAATAAACATATCGATATGCACTCAAATATAGTCAAAATATTATAAAATATTAAACAATGAGTTCTTTCGGCGTTTCCTTTAAATATAAATTAAATATTATATTTGTTAAACATAATTAGGTAGTAATTTATAAGAATAATTATATGTGGTAAGTTATACACTATAACTTGAACATTATAGTAAAACTGATATAATTTATAAATACCAATAGATATAACTCCGTAACCAATCCATAGACAGAGTAAACCGGTGTAATAAACGAGTGCCACAATTACTGATACAAACTTGTGATAAACAAGCAAAGGAGAAATAGCAATGGTTATTTTAATAAATTTCGTAAGAAGAACAAGCATGGTTAGTTTCAATGTGTGCAAACACATTTTGTATGATAAACCAATTGCAACCAACTGGAAAACACATTCCACCAATAATGAAACAGCGGTTACGTTTAATTGACGTTCAGCATATTTAACTATCATTTTGCTGGCCAACGATTGGTCAGCGTTTGTATCGACGAGTGATTCATTCGACGGCATAATTGTCGCCACCGATCGGTCACCGGTTGGTTGTGTCGGAGCTCTCGATTGTTGTGGTAATGATTGCTGTTTTGGTTGTTTGCCGTTTGTGTTCCCTCTCACCGGTCGTACAGATCCGGGCGTTTGTTTCGGTGAACTCATGTCCGCACCCGACCCGACACCCAAATCCGGTAGTGGTGTCCGACGATCGACGCGGGGTTTAGTGGACGGCACAAGTGTTTGCCCCGTCTGGTCATTATTGGGCGCCGCTATAGTAGCCCTCGGTTTAGGTATTTGTTGTTTCCGTTGCACTGGTATTGGAATCATAGACTTGTGGCCAAACGTTGATTGAGTTGTCGGTATCATCTGTGCCATGAGTTCCGGTGTCTGTTGTTGTGGTGTTTGCACTGATTTTGTGTCAACAGTTGTCTTCAAAGACATGTCCGTACGGTTTGTCTCCCTTTGGATGCGTTTTGTGACACGTTTTGAATCCATTACTGAAATGCGTTCACAAATCAAAATGTATTGAATTGTGAATGAGTTGAGCACTCGTAGGGAAACGGATGTAAAGTATAATTTAGTCACACATTACTTTTTATGATTAATATGTTAATTAACCATGTGAATTTTACATGATAAATTAAGCAATCATTTGAGCTAAACCCAACATTAAAATAAATAATAAGTGTAATTAATAATGTAAATGTTAAAAAATTAATTGGTTTCGTAACATAAATAAAAACTCTATAAAATAAGCTGTTAATAAATTTAACATAGTGTATTAATTAAAATATTCCTTAAATCTGCAAATTATTTATATCATTATTAATTGTTAAATAATTTATATATAAATATATTTAAATAAATAGTAAATATAAAAACAAATATTTAATTTTCATTCACGTCTTAAACGTTTTCCAAATCATTTTGTGATTGATTTGTAAAGAATAGCCATTGAAATAGTGTTAAGACAATCAATGAAATACACTCAAAAGACACTGTAATTGTGAATAGTATTGTCAAAACTACCGATTCTTTATCTATGGTAATAAATTTGAAATAAATTATTTGTTAATAAATTAATTAAATGAATATTATTTATAATACATACGCCAATAAATACATGCGATTACAATCCATATACATATCAAACACACGTTAAATCCAAGACATATATTACTTACTGTCTTTTTAATGGAAATAGCATTTATATTATACTCAATATATATTTGCATTATAATTGTGACTGCATATAATATAAACACCGGTAACAAATTGTAGTTTAAATCGTCGTTCACTTCAATATTTTTATCATTATGTTTCCAATTATTCCAATTAAATGTACTAATTGTGAATGAATATAAAAATATAAATTGCACTGGCGCTAACACCACGTATATTATGGCACGATTATGTATCCAAAATCTGTAAAATTGTGGTAGTGACATGTGTATACACCAAATTAGATGCAAATTCACCACAATTAATATCATTATCGATATAATCTCATATATCATAATAGTATCGTAATATACAACACAATGGTTTTCGTCTCCAGTCACTTAAATTCAAAAAAATATACTAAAATTAATTATGAAATATAAATAAGAAAACAAAACTTATAATATTAGTGCTAATGTGTATTATCATGCATTCTATTTTGCTATAAGCTAGGTTACATAATAATTGACTTATTCGTATAAATCATAAATACCTGCGATTATAACGTCAAGAAACGATCGATATATAATCCATACCCAGAATAATCCCTAGTAGTAAACGAGTTCCACAATTACTGATACAAACTTATTGTTAACAATCAACATAGAAGCCATTATACATTTAATAAATATTGTAAGAACAATAAACATGTTAAATTGAAATGCTGATTGACAAAATGTCTTATTTAACAAATAAATTCCTAAAAATATCAACAAAACCCATTCTGTTAGCAATAAAAAGGCGAATACAATAGACTGTATGAAACGGTATTTATCTATCATTTCATTAACTAACGAGTGCTCAGCATTTGTATTGACAAGTGGTTTGAGTGATTGGACAGTTGTAGACACCGGTCGGTCACCGGTTGAGTGCTGTCCCGGAGTACATGTGTGCGGTTGAGACTGAATGTCAATATCGGGTACAGGTGTCGGCTCTTCGATCGCATGTATAACATCTCCGGATTCTTGTATTTGTTGTGCCAATGGTTTAGTCGACTCGTTCACTCTTAAAAACTTTTGTGCGATAATTCGACGAAAACTGGATTATCAGGATTGTGCGGTAGTTAAACATATTAATTGAGAACTTATACTCACTATTTTTGCGTTAGAATTCACAGAAATTTGATAATATTGGAGAATATATTCAAATATATTTGTGTGAATTAATTCACAGATGTTTCAAAGTAATTTCTTTGAAATGCAACTCAGATTTGAGTTTGAATTGCACCGCAATTTTTTACAGTGACTTTTCAATCATAATTGTGCTTTCTGTTTTTAAATTATTTGTTTGTTTGATGCAATTGTGTTGCAGTATTATGTTATGTGCATTATGTTTGAGTATAAATATAAATAATACTGCATATTATCAATGGCCGGCCTTATGTTATCACACTATTTAGTATATACAGTGGTTAACTAAACTATCATTTAAATCTCGATCGCAATTACATTCTGACCATTATGTTTAGTCATTTTTGAGTACATTTGCATATTATATGTAGATATTTGTATACATTTGTCTGTCTTGTGAATACCACACGGCTTTAAATTAATTTAAAGCCGTGTGGTATTCAATGAATTGAATAATTATTTTGAACAACACATTTTATGAGTAGTTTGGCACAATTCACTTGTGTTTCCATACTAGATAGCAAATTGTTTGCCTTTCACTCATATATACACAGAAAGACACGTGTATTGCATTAGTATATTATCTAGAGTGACCAACCGTACAGGTTTGGCCTGTACAGTACAGGAATTGAACAATCTGTTCAGTGTACAGGCAGGGGTCTCGCCTGTACTATATAATGTCCAGGCGAGAAATTGATACAATTCAGATCATAGTTTTATACTTTTATAGCAGAATTATTATTCTTCAATCTAAAATACGCAATTTTTTTAATTTTGTCAAAATTGTATTTAAAATCTATTATATTTTGAATTTTAATTAATTTATCTCGACATAATATACACAATCATATTTGTACAGGAATGCGATGTATAGTTTTTTCACAAATTATGATTATCTATACTTATGCTCTGTTGAGAAAATTAGTGTCCAGGCGAGCGTACAGGCAAGTTTACTATAATGTACAGGAATGTCTCGGAATTTATATAGAAAGTATAGGAAATGTACAGGTTTCTCATTTTCGAGTTGGTCACTCTAATATTATCTGTGTTCCTGAACTCAACCAAAGCGAGAATTAATTCAAAGAATTTACTATTTGGCATAAATCACGTCCGCTATTAAAATGAATGTAACTTGCCAGAGTTCGCAGATAATTCACTTTCAGAGAATATGAACCAATATCACAGATCCATCTTTGTATTATGGCAACATTCTTTTTAACAGTGTTTTTCATAGATGACAACTGTAGTGAACTCGTAGACAGTGTTAGTGATTGGGATCGTCGAGGTTTAGGCCGTTGTATTGTCGTTGCTATGGCAAGGCTTGACTGGAATCGACTTAATAGTTGTCCAATCAATGACCCATCCGTACGGTTAGTCTCCATTTGGATCCGTTTTGTCACAAATTTTGAATCCATTACTGAAATGCGTTCACAAATCAAAATGTATTCAATAGTGAATGTGTTGAGCACTTATAGGATATACAGTGTATTTAATAAATATTGTACTTTAGTTTTTATTAATAATTAATTTATATGATTGACAATACACTCACATTAAATATAATCTCTATAATAATTATTATTAAAATTTCTATGAAACTAATCTTAATAATTATAATTTTTTATTTGTTTCATAATTATTTTCATTTAACATACACTTAATTTTGTTTCAAATATTTGTTAAAGCATTAATATTATTATAAAAATCCAAATAAATATAAATATGTAACAATGTATGTTTTAATTTCCATTATTATTTAACTAAATTTTGTAATTTGTTTTTAAAGAATAGCCATTGAGATAATGATAGTTATTACTACTAACATTTTATCAATATAAATATAATTATAAAATTTAATTTACATTCATTTCATAATTATTTCCCGAATGTTGTAATTTGTTTTTAATGAATAGACATTGAGATAATGTCAAAATAATTACTAATACACATTCAGTAATCAATGTAATTTTGAATAATATTAACAAAATCATCGATTCGTAATCTATGTCTATAACTATAAAATAAATTAATTATCATTAAATTAATTAAATAAATATTACAAACAATACTTACGCGTATAAATACATGACATAACCCATACGCATATCAAACACACGCTACACGCCATCCATTTAATCCTCGATGACTTTTGACGAGAAATAGCATTTAAATTACATTCAATATATATTTGTAACACTATTGTAAAGGCATTTAGTATAAGCAACGCTGACAAAAGGTAAACGATTTTATAATTGATATTATACAATATAATATCTTTATCATAACGTTTCCAATTAACTATCATAATTATGTAGAAATAAAAAAATATATACGACACGGGCAATATCACCAAGTATATTATGGCACGATTATGTATCCAAAATCTGTTCAGTTGTGCTATTATTATGTGAATGCTACTCAGATTCCGAAGTGTTGTAAATAATAGTAAATTATTTATAATTAGTATACATATCGATAGGCACTCATATATTGTCAAAATAATAAAAAATGTTTGACATCCGGGTTTTTCGGCGGTAGCTTAAAATTAAATTAATTTAATTATGATTAATTATAATATAATTCATTTATATTTGATATAATGCATAAATACCGATAGCAATCCGTCCGCCTATAATCCACACAATGAGTAAACCGGTGTAATAAACGAGTGCCACAATTACTGATACAATTTTTGGGCAAACAATTAATACAGACACAGCCATTGTAACTGCAATAAACGTTTTGGGAAAAATAAACATAACGAATTGCAATACATGACTGCAATAGTTTGTGTCTGGGAAATAAATTGCTAAAAATATTAACAAAGCAAATTCCGCCACCGATAAAACCAGTAACATTATAGTTTGTCGTTTACAGTATTTATTGATCACTCTATTAGCCACTGAGTGGTCAGCATTTGCATCGACGGGTAGATTGACTAAAGGCAAAGCATTGGGCGCCAAACTGTCACCCATTGGTTGTGTCGGAGCTCCCGATTGTTGTGGTAATGATTGCTGTTCTGGTTGTTTGGCGTTTGAGTCCTCTTTCACTGGTCGTAAAGTCGCGGACATTTGTTTTAATGCCAAAGTGTCCGCACCCGACCCGACACCCAAATCCGGTTGTGGTGTCCGGCGATTGACCCGCGGTTTAGTTGACGGCACATGTGTTTGCCCCGTCTGGTCATTATTGGGCGCCGCTATAGTAGCTCTCGGTTTAGGTATTTGTTGTTTCCGTTGCACTGGTATTGGAATCATAGACTTGTGGCCAGACGTGGATTGACCTGTGGGTGCCGTCTGTGCCATGAGTTCCGGTGTCTGTTGTTGTGATGTTTGCTCTGATTTTGTGGTCGCGATTCCCGTCAATGACTCAAACGTACGGTTGGTTTCGTTTTGGATTTGTTTTGTCACACGTTTTGAATCCATTACTGAAATGCGTTCACAAAACGAAATGTATTGAATAGTGAAAGAGTTGAGCACTTGTAGGGAAACGGATGGATATTTTAAATGCAAATGAATAATATTTTAATCCATATGACAAACAATATACTCATTTTATTATTAATAAAATTACAAACATTCATTTTTGAATGTATTTTAAAAATCATCATTCAATTTATTTTATGTGATTATTAATCATTGTTTAACAATAATTTTAAGAAAACTAATTATTTGATATAACACATTATAAAATAACATTTTTGCCCGTATTCTTCATTTAACTCGTGTGCCATATGTTTATCACAAAAGTTTTAGTTTTAAATAATTTTGATTTTAGATCTTTTGATTTGTTTTGTGTTTTAAATTATGTTTATTTTAAATTTTATTTTATTTTCATTTTATACATATTTGCAAAATAATTTTGTGGTCTTTGCTTGAAATATAGCCATTGAAATAGCATTAAAACAGTCAATGATATACACTCTGTTGCTATTATTACTATGAATAAAAGCGATAAAATCAAATCACCCCGATGAATAGCTAAAATTTTGATACAAATAAAAAAATCAATAAATTTAATTGAATTAATATTACAATCAATACATACGTGAATAAATGCATGCAATTATAATCCAAATATAGAGTAGACATACTTCATATACAAAGCATAAAATCTTTGCCAACATTTTACGAGAAATACGATCCAAAGTAAATGATATTAATATTTGAGATATTATTGTAACAATAATTAGTGTAAACACCGGCAATAAATGGTCACAGTTATTATTATTGGTTTTAAATTCCCAATAATTATAACCAATTTTTTCATAAGTGTATGTAATAATTATACATAAATACAGAAATATAAATTGCGCTGGTACAATCATCGCTGTTATTAGTGTATGCAAATATCTCCAAAATTTACCCGATTGCATATTTGTCGGCGATATATCAATATCTATTCTATTCATGTAGCCAAGTAGATATAAATTCATCCCAATTAATATGCCCATCGATATGCACTCAAATATTATCAAAGTATTATAATATTTTAAACAATTAGTTGTTTCGGGGTTACCTTTAAATAAAATATATGGCATATTATAATTTATTAAATCATATCATTGTATAATTACCATTAGCAATTACTCCGTATATAATCCACACACCGAGTAAACCAATATAATAAACAAGTGCCACAATTACTTTTGAACTATTTGAACGAATGATTAATACCGACAAAGACATTGCAAAAGTAATGCATTCATTGGGAGCAGTGAACATGGTTAATTGAAATACATGTTTACAAAATAGATTGTTATAATTATAAATAATTATGATATATAAACATGGTAACAATGCAAATTCCATAAACGATAAAATCAAAAATACAATATACTGTCGCTCACAGTATTTATTTATTATATCATTGGTCACCGAGTGTTCAGTATTTGTATTGACGGGTGGTTTGGTTGAGAAGTCAGTTGTAGTCAACGATATGTTAGTTGATTGCTGTCCCGGAGTCCATGTCTGCCGTTGAAACTCAATGCCAGAGTCGGGTACAGGTGTCGAGCTTTTGGTCAGAAGGATTGCATCTCCCGTTTGCTCTAAATGTTGTGACAATGCTTTAGTCGACTCGTGTCTTATGGACGACAAGTGTATGTCTGGTGAACTCGCGGACAGTATTAATGATTGTGTTGATCGGGGTTTAGGCCATTGTATTGTTGTTGCGATGGCAGGGCTTGACTTTGTTCTGATTAATGGCTGTTCAATCAACGACCCAAACCTATGCGTTCACAAATCAAAATGTATTGAACATTTGTAGGGAAACGGATGTATATTATAAACACACATTAATAATATGTTACTTTTTATGACAAACAATACATTCATTTAATTATTACTAAACGTGAAAACATTATTATTTTATATTTCTTTCAAAGTTGATTTCCTTTGTGAACCACAAACAATTAATATAACTCTTAAAACTAATTTGTAATTATTTTATTAGAATTTGACAACACATAGAATAACTAATTAATAATTATTAAATTAATAATTATTTGAAATAATACATTTATTTTATTATTTATAGAATTACGAAAATTTTTATTTTACATTACATTCAAAGTTAACTTCATTTGTAAACCAAAAACAATTAATATAACTCTTAAAACTAATTTGTATTTATTTTATTAAAATTTGATCATACATGAAATAACTATTAATAATTAATATAAATAACTAATAATTATTTATTTTCTTATTATTTTATATATATATGTAAAATAATTTTGTGGTTTTTGTTTGAAATATAGCCATTGCAATAACATTAAGACAGTCAATGATATACACTCCGAGTATTAAGTCGCAATATAGGACAATGCTATGAGGATTAGTAGTGTTAATTTGCAGCATAAAACAATACAATTTTTTTTCGCACCTAGTTCACAAAAAGGGTTGCATTTGCCATCAATGTGCGAAGAAATGCACTGCTCTATGCTATG
>CAJPIZ010002833.1:0-12822 GCA_905368565.1 Medioppia subpectinata
TCAATATGTTTTATAGAAATATCAGATGAGTTATGAATGCGCATCAATACTATAGCTATTTAAAAGTTGTTTTGTTAGAGAGAGAGAGAGAGAGAGAGAGAGAGAGAGAGAGAGCCGTCAAATGCATTTAAATATAATGAGGTTTCAAAACAAACAATAAGTATAATAACTTTTAGAGCTTTTGAATGTTGGGTGAGAGAGAAAATCGATTTCATTGATTATTATTCACTACTCCTCTCTTCTCACTGTAATTGTATTTATATGTAAACGTTTGCTAAGGTTTTGATACTGTTATACAACATTGAGAAACAGATAACATTTTTATCTTACTATTATATTAAAGAAATTAACGAAAGATCATGGGATTTGTTTTATTACACATTAACTTCTTAATATATACAACGATATAAATTTGTATTAATATTCCCATTTATTTTATTTATATTAAATTTGTTAAATTTTAATCGAGTTTCTGATTTATCAAATAATTTTCTGTATAATTTATAGTATTGTATAATTAAATTTAAAAAATACAAATATTGTTATTTATTATTAGTTAATTTCTAGTTTAATATCAGTTTTCTATATATGAAAATGAAGTCAAACGTGAAACAATTGAATACAATCTTTTGTTAAACTTTATAAAAATCTTTTTTTAAGTAAAAATTGTTTCAATAATTGAATGCAATTTTTATAATATAAAGAAGTCATTGTATATAATATACAATATACTGTACGATATAACGCATTGAATACAAAATCAAGAATGCGTTTACTTTCACACTGTTTGTACACATTATAAGTTCCCATTTCTTCCACATTTTCATTAGTCTTTTGTTAGTCTAATAATAATACTGTATTTAATATATTATATGCGTATAAATAATTCTATTTAAATATAAATCAAACAATGAATTATACTGTAATATCTGTCTTATATTATTAAATTATAGTTGTGCAAAAATATAAACTATATTTGAAAGTAATGTATAATAAATTACTAAATAAAAGATTAATTTATTTTCAAATGCTAATTCTTAATAGTTAAAGAATATATCATTAATATAAATTACAATATATAATTAAAATGATTATTTAATTATATAATTAAATGTTTTTTAAGCCGAGATTTACATTTAAAAGAATATTTTCCTCACTTTCAATGTGCGCTTATAATAAATATAAGGGTTAGTGACTAACAATAGGTTTATAAGAGTTTTTAAAACACACAAAAAAACAATCCTAGAGTTTTAAATTTTAAATTTCAACAATACGTTTAATGCATTCCTGCATCAGTTTATTGACAATAATCCAAACTCTAGACCCTATAAACACTTTAAATTTTTTAGCAGCCAAACATATTTACATCTAATCTTCACAAAATATACAGTAAACACAATTTTGAAAAAATGCTGTAAAGTATAATGTATTTAATCAATATTTAATTATAGGATTTATGAATTATTGTGTAAACGAAAACTATTTAAATAATGGATTGAATTGTGTTTGAAATAAATAAGAGTAAACAAAGGGATTAAAGAAAATTTGATGCATACCTGACATCACAATAATTGATATGAGAGTAACGATGAGATGCATTGTGCGAACAGTTTGTTATGTATTCAAACTATTGTTAAATCTTATAATATGTAAGAAAATTGCTTTGATTGTAATAATTGTAAATATTTAGCTCATAATATTGGAAATAATAAGATTTCATTTTGAAATGTATTTATAAAATATATTTAAATTATTGATATATTCCAAGTGATGATATAAGACATGTAACTCTTATGCGCTATTACTATATACTATAGTATAGTAGCTATACTGTAGAATATATTCTAAACACTATTCACTATAGAGTTGACTTCTCTTAGAGTTAACTCAACGACTACTGAATAACTACTGATAAAAATGAGTTTCACTTGTGGTGGTGAACACATACGGACTGTTCTCTGTATTCTCACTCATGTCAATGATGTCATGCAATATGTTCTGCTCTGTGAAGCAAACTCTAACTGATCCGCACAACAGCATCACATGACATCACTCGCTATCCAATCGTACCAACCATTCCTTAATTCCTGTCTATTCACAGCCGTATTTGCAAAATTCACTTAAGCATCAACTCATACTAACACCTCAAGCTTAGCTCAAACTCAATCATATCCAGAGACTACTCAAATCCCATTTAATTCAACACACTTTATATAAAGGTTTGATTAAGGGTAAAATTTAAACATAACTTACCTCAAACAATAACAATTAAATTGAGAACTGAGACTCAACTTATAAGTTGATGCTTAAGCAGATTTTGTGAGCAGAACTGTAAGTTTTAGGGTATATCTGAGTTTACTTTTGCCAATTCTCTCATCTCTTCCTTAATGTATATTCTTGTGTAAAGTAAACCACTTTTGCGAACAGACTTTTCTATTATTCTGTCATTTCTCGTTTAATTGCTTTTTATTTGCTTTCATATACCAAACAATAACAACAATTTATCAATTAATTCTTGTTTAGCATATTTATGTGTCCTAACAGACCATTTGATTTATATTTTTAACAATTAATTTTAATTTTAAATTGCCAATAGAACTTATTAACAATAGCATATCTGTATATCTGTAGTACTTATAATATTTATAAATAAATGTTGTCATTACTAACAACAAAATAACCAAACGGAAGAGAAAATGACAATTTTTACAAATCATAATTTAGTAACTAAATTAATGTTTTAAATCAGAACAAGAATTTAAAAATTCCCAATTAATTTAGTCAATGATTTCTAACAATTGTGAATTTATTTACTCTATAAATTGTCTAGATTTTATTTGGTAATATTTTAAATATAATTTGATAATTTATAAATGAAATTTACAGTGATAAGCAATATGCAATAATAATGTTATCTAATAATAAAACACTCGCTTTATACGGTATGTGATAGATGTTACGCAGAGGTGACACTTATAAAGTGAGTGCTTATTAAAGCCATGTGCTTGATAATAGCTAGAATATGCATATATTAAATGTTCGGGCGACTACCGTAGGTGACCATTAGCCCGAAAACATGTCACTAATCTATTTCTATTGCCTTAATCTAATCAATACTATCACATCGGCATTAAATACAATGATCTCGCGGACTCGCAAGTTGTGCTATTGCTTGTCAGTGCAAATTGTACCCATTCAAGCCATTGAGTATTGGTTGACATATATTTTATCATAACATTGTTTTTTATATCTATTATTATTAACAATTGTTTTTAAGAGGATATTGTGGTCCAACTGTTATAAACAAAACAAGGATTAAATACATTTTAAGCAAACGTCTTTGTTTTATTTTTTTATAAGGGATATAATATACTGTATAGTGAAAGGAATGATTTTATTTAAATTATTGCAGTTTAATCATATTTTAACAATGAATAAATCTAATTTGTTAAATTGTTTATATAAATATATTACAACTTTTGTTTCATTTGTGATATTCATTAATTACAACTAAAATATTGAAATTTAAAGATTAAAAACACACTTAATTTAACAATTTTAATACAAAGGATTGATGGAAAATATGTTTTGAGTTAAAATTATTGCCCTATAAATCAATGTATTCAATCATAATTATAGTTGAATATAATTTACAAATTCAATGCATTAATCAAATAACTTCCTTTGCTATCACTTTATTCATATAAAGTTTAGTTAAAATAAATTAAATTCCAGAAATACATTACATGTAATGGTTAACTAAACACTATATTTATTTTAAAGAGATAATTTAGATAATAATTTAAAATAAAAACCAATGTCATTTCTGTTCATTCCAATGGTATAACAAATATATACGAATGAAATTTAAATAATTTAATCATTTGTATGAATTATTTTGTATTCAAATTTTTGTTTACTATAGGAATATTATTATAGGAATATTATGTGTAGAGTTTGAGTGTTTCTGACGAAAGCAAAATGTTCCCAAAGATACTGTATTTCTAATTTTAAAATTATATCAAAATATACTGAGATTTTACCAATTTTGCTATAAAAAGATAATTTATCATGTTAAGGAATATTGATATTTGACTACTTGATTGTACTTTTGAGATATTTTGTATTTAAAACACAAATACAAAACGTCTAAAACGCTGGATAACTCTTTTACCATAATTTTACAATAATTATTACCCAAATTGCCTCTAATAAACATTGGATGATTAATCTTTAAATCGGGATAAATATTTAATATATTTATTTTAAATATTTATATAATTTTAACATTTGGTTCTTTATTAGCAATTAAAATTGATAGAATCCTGAATATAATGTAGGTAATTATATGGTATATAGTTTATATTATAAAACTTATATAATATACAATATATTTAAAAAATAATATTAAACTTATTAAATCAATATTTAAACAAGAATGTGACAACAACTATTAACAATAAACTAAAATTCACTATTTATCAAGATTTTTCAAAATTCCATTCAAATTATAGGAAATTTTAGCGAAAGTATTTTTCAACTCTAGTTTTTATGAATAAAATACACAAAAAATCATGAAATATTATACATTGAATTCCATTAATTCTTTTTTATATTATTATTTAACAAAATATCAATAAAAAACATTGTGCGCTATTTTAACGACCTTATAGTATTATGCTATATATAGTATATGGTATTTTCTTTGTACAAACAATAATAAATTAATATTAAAGATATTTGTATTAAACGAGTTATTTAATAAAATTAATCAAATTAACGATGAATTTAAATATAGAGCTGCCATAAGAGTTATGGCATAAGAGATCATAATATTCCAGTTTTTTGTCAATATCCCAATCGATTACTAAAATGTATAAAAATTAGCAAATAATTGAAGTCGTGACAACTTATTACGGTAATACAATTCTTTCACTTATTTAGCACATAATATAATTATTTCTATTTATTTTAGTACTTATAGTGACTGTGATTTTTAAATAACAAATTCAATGAATATCTTATTTTGGCATGAAATAGAAAAACCAAATATCAAGTAACTAGATTCTAGTTTGATATTAAAATCTATATTAAATATTTTAAAAATATATTCTAAAAAGAATTCTCATTTATAATTATAAACACATTAAAATTATAAAATTAATTTTATTATATTCAAAGTAATAATCTCAATTAATTGTGATATTTATTAAATTGAGTTAATTTTTTTACAAACAAAAGGTTTTGTTCACAATTTAAGGCAATCAAATGAAATGGCATTTTATTAGCACTGATATTACGAATTGGGTTCTAAACTTTAGTTTGGCTACAGTAACCGCTATTATGGTAAACATTTAAATCACGTCTTAATTAATGTTTATATCATATGACATATCAATCAAAAGGAATAACAAGAATAAGATTTATTCAACATTTTTTCAAAACCTAATAATAATTAACAGTAAGTAATTTAAAAACTTAAAAACTCCTTTTATTGTTAAAATTGCAACCAAAGTAAGTGACGGATTGCTCTTCATTATAGTCTTATTATTATTAATAGGTATTATTAATTAAGTTATTAAATTTATTTTGGAAAATTAAAAACACCAAGAAATACTTGCACAACATCAGGCATTTATAATGATTTCAAAATATGCCTTCTTATTAATATTCCTAACTATCCTTATTAATGAGATTTTTAAAAACTAAATCAATATTAAAAGCATCAACTTATTATTGAAACAATTTTTACAATGTTCTTATATTCAACTCAATACAATTGTAATCTTAATAATTAATTTAAAGTACTCATCAAAAATAACTCATGTTATTGTTGTTAATATACCTTTAATTGTCAAAAAGTAACTAAAAATTTAGTAAAATTAATAAATGAAACATAAAGTTTTATATTCATATACAATATATTGGATGCCATAATTCTAATATTAATTATATTGCATTATAAATTATAATTTATAAATTATGTTCTTTACGAGAGAAGACTGAGAATGTATTTACCTTTATATTACTTTATGCTATAACTTTAAACCAATTGATACCATATTTAGAAATTGAGTAGAAAATTAATTGCAGACAAATGGTGTTATATATTTGAACACAAAATTCACCAATATTCACCAATATTCACCTGTACTCACCTGTATTCGCCCAAATCATGCCATTACACCACATTTTACTAATTTTGGTTGTTATACGTGTGTTATACACATTGTATACCAATTTGGTCCACATATCATGATAATTGCACACAATTGAACTCTTATTTAATTTGAATTTTATTGTATACACAAAAGAGTGGAAAATATATTATTTAGTAAAACATATGTATAATTAATAAAAATGGCTGAATTAGTATAAATAGTTGCAAAATGTATGCAATGGTTAGCGATAATAGCAATCAATTAAGTGTTTCGCCTTTTGTTACCTAAATATATGGCAAACAATTGATGGTTAATGTAATGCTTAATCACATAATCCAAGTCTACCTTTGCCTCCAAGTATTCAATCCTTCTCTCCAAAGACGTCAACTTCTCATTAAGTGAAGCGAGTCTTCCTCTACAAGACATGTCTGGCATTCAAACAATGAGTTAATTGCAATCAAATGTAATACTAATGCAATTGTAATACAAATACAAACCAAAGGAATTCAAGAAGTCTGCGATCTTTTTGATGGATCCGGTGATGATCTCAATGTACTCCCTGTTAGCCCAGTCCTGTTGGATCTGCTTCTGAATGCCCTCCTTCTCAACGCTTGCCATCAATTGATTCAATCAATTAGTAATCACTAATTAATTCACTACTAATTGTAATAATCAGTGATTAGTCTATTAAATGCCAAAACACTATTCAATACAGTATTTACTGACAAACAATCAAACCATTCATATATAGCGTTATATAATTCACTCTTTAAACTCAATGTCACGTTATTTGTGGATAAATTCACAAATGTTTGAATTGCTGTAAAACATTGGATAAGAAACACGTGTTTTGATTGTTTAACTAATGTTTGGTTTAATTGTTTGTTAAATCAGTTCAAGTGATACAAGAGATGGACAGCGAAGGTAGGGATGAGGGGATCAATGGATGGATGTATTGATGGATGTATTGAAGTGTTAATTGTTTTTGATTTACAGATACGAAGAAAAAGAAACACAAATCTCCGAAAACATTAGGCGTAAGTGTTTTGACACTATCTTTGNACATTGGATAAGAAACACGTGTTTTGATTGTTTAACTAATGTTTGGTTTAATTGTTTGTTAAATCAGTTCAAGTGATACAAGAGATGGACAGCGAAGGTAGGGATGAGGGGATCAATGGATGGATGTATTGATGGATGTATTGAAGTGTTAATTGTTTTTGATTTACAGATACGAAGAAAAAGAAACACAAATCTCCGAAAACATTAGGCGTAAGTGTTTTGACACTATCTTTGTTTGATTGCTATAAAAGTGACAATTGTTTGAATGACAGGACATTCAACGCCAACAGGACTTCTTCCTGAAGCCGTCGTCAGCGGAACCGAGTCTTAATGCCCAACAATGGCCTCTCCTATTGAAGGTATGCGTGAATGTGTGTTAACAGTAATGAATGGATCAACTGATGGTGTTTTGTGTCCAGAATTACGATCGTCTGAATGTGAGGACCAATCACTTCACTCCCCTATCATTTGGTTGTTCGCCATTCAAACGGGATTTACGCGAATACTTGAGGTCTGGGTTTATAAATCTGGATAAGCCGTCGAACCCCTCTTCACACGAAGTCGTCGCTTGGATTAAACGTATCCTAAGAGTGGAGAAGACGGGTCACAGCGGAACCCTTGACCCCAAAGTGAGCGGTTGTCTCATTGTTTGCATCGAAAGGGCCACTCGTTTAGTGAAATCACAACAAAATGCTGGCAAAGAATACGTTTGTATTTTCCGATTACATTCGGCTGTCGATAGCGAACAGACTGTACTGAAAGCCGTCGAAACACTTACCGGCGCTCTCTTTCAAAGGCCTCCTTTGATATCTGCTGTGAAACGACAGCTTAGAGTGCGAACGATATATGAAAGTAAACTTCTTGAGTACAACAAAGATAAAAATCTTGGCGTCCTTTGGGTTAGTTGTGAAGCCGGCACTTATGTGCGGACCCTTTGCGTCCATTTGGGACTTGTGTTAGGCGTCGGCGGACAGATGCAAGAGTTGAGGAGAGTTCGCTCTGGTATTCAACACGAAGGCGAAGGATTAGTGACAATGCATGACATAATTGACGCCCAATGGCTCTATGATAACCATAAAGACGAAACATATCTTCGACGAGTCATTAAACCATTGGAAGCGCTTCTGGTCTCTCATAAGCGTATTGTTATGAAAGATAGTGCAGTGAATGCTGTCTGTTATGGCGCTAAAATCATGTTACCCGGGGTTCTCAAATACGAGGACAACATTGAAATGAACGATCAAATTGTTGTCATCACCACTAAAGGAGAGGCCGTCTGTTTGGGTATGTCTTTACTAACTTAAGTCATAAGCATTTAATTGAATGAATCTCTTAGCCATTGCGTTGATGACCACATCGACGATCGCGAGCAGTGATCACGGAGTGGTCGCTAAAATCAAGAGAGTTCTTATGGAAAGGGATACATATCCACGAAAGTGGGGATTGGGACCAACGGTTGCATATTTAATGAACTTTATAACATAAGTCCAATTGTATTGACTGTGTTTTGCTTATATTTAAGGCAACTCTGAAGAAGAAGTTAATGAAAGACGGATTACTAACAGATAAAGGAAAGCCTAACGATAAAACGCCCAAAGACTGGTACCTCAAATATCACGACACTACACATGCAAATGAAACCGATGCCAACTCTACCATCTCTTCGCCGAACGGAACTAAAGGCAAAACTGAAGCCATTGAAGAAGAGGGCGAAGAAGAAGAAGACGTCCAAAAGGTATCCGAAAAGAAGAAGAAAAAGAAGAAGAAGAAGAAAGAAGACAATTCTGATTCAGAATAAGCATTGTTTAAGACTTCAATTCATTCTTTTATTTTGCATTGAATTTCAATCATTTAATAAATTTTATTTTGAAAAATGTCGAACTTTTTTGTTAATTTTTTCAATTAAGTTAAAAACTATTTAAGATTAAATGATTTGATTGATTCAGTTATGACAGAATATGTTATATAAAATCTTATAATAATTAGCCATTTAAATAAAACAAATGATTACTTTACAGTTATTATTTTGTTAATTATTACCGGTAAAAGATTTGATTTTTCAAATACTATAAGTTGTGAAACAATGAAAGTACGGTACAGTATATTGAATGATAGATACAATAGATGTCAGTAATCATACCGTATGTTGAATATTGAATACACTGTTGTATTGCAAGCGAACCGTTGTTTGAAATTTAAAAGTCTTAACGATATATAAAATATTCAAGTTTATTGAATAATATTACTGTTAAACGTTAGACAATACTTACCAAACATGGATCTGATGTGCACTACATTTAGTGAACACACTTCACGTATGGCCACGTGTGACGAGTTTGTGAAGAGAGAGAAGAGAGACAGTTGTGGTGACACACGTGTGAAGAGATGCAATAGAGTTAACACAGAGAATAGATTCCATGGTTTGAGTGAATCTCAATTGAAAGACAAGACATTAGCCGACCATTTGGATCACGATTTGGATGTCTTGATAATAGGCATAAACCCTGGCTATAACGCGGCCCGCAGTGGCCATCATTACGCCGGTCAGTGTCTAGAGTCTAGACATTAGTCTATATGACTAGTTATGCTAATTGTTGTCATTTGTTGCTTAAGGTCCCGGAAATCACTTCTGGAAATGTCTTTATTTGTCTCAATTGGTGAGTAAACCGATGACAGCTTTGGATGACTTCCGACTCGTGGATCGGAGCCATAAATACAGAATCGGTTTCACGAATATTGTCAGCCGAACCACTCGTGGAAGTGATTGTCTCACTAAAGACGAGATTAGAAAAGGAGCTCAAGTGTTGAGGAATAAACTGAAGACTTATTTGCCTAAAATTGCTGTTTTTAATGGAAAAGGTATTATTGGTATTCATATGACATATTCCTGACTCAAAAACAATTGCAACCATTTGTTTGAATACAACATATAATAGGAATCTATGAAGTGTTCTGTGGAACGACTCGTTTCCAGTTAGGACTTCAGCCAAAGTCAATGGACTCGACATTAATTTATGTGATGCCCTCTTCAAGTGCCCGCTGTTCACAACTGCCCCGCGCTTCAGACAAACTCCCCTTTTATATCGGTATACACTTTACTCTTCACTCACTACACCGTTATTTCTCATATTTATCATAGTTTTTATTTTATTCAAACTGATACTTGTTTATCATTTTTATTCTTTATTATTTATTCAATATTCATAAATTCATTTATTGTACAGTAATTATTATTATTATCGTTAATAATTAGGTTTAAAACAACTATTGGACAAAATTCATCTCTCAATGCCTATCGATTCAAATGAATTTATTTTTCCAAATCTCGAGTCAAATAAAAAGATATGCAAACCTATTAAAGAGGAAGAGTCCGCTCCAACTCAACAATCTATTTATTTTTCATAAATTTACAAATAATAATAAACATTACATCAAATAACTGTAAGAATAAGTATCAGTGACTTCTGTTACTTTGATTTTTGCTGATTTTGTTTACTAATCAATAGAGTCTCTATTTTTCGGGAGTAAAAACACCCAAATTCGGGCGGGATTTGGGAACATAAAACAGTCAAATTCGGGAAAAAATCGGGAGTTAAAATGTATTTTATTTTTACATTAAAACAATAATTATGCATTTAAAAATGAATTATATTTGATAATAACATGAAATTTGAGATTCTCTTCTGTAAATTTATGCCTTTTATCTGTAATAATATTTTTAAATTGAGAAAAGAACGCTCGAGTTCGACGGAGACAAATATAATTTTAAAATAGCATGAAGTGGATTGTCACATGTTTTGAGTTTAACTTTCATATAGTCCCTTTATCACACATTATTTGAACTTTATAATAGCTTTTGGTATTTATTTAACATTTCATTAAAATATTTGAAGAAAAAGCAATGATTATAGGGGGTTTTCGTGGCAAAAGTGCGTTTCCGGGACTATTTTTCTCATAATCGGGAGCATTCGGGACTTTTCGGGAGTTTTCGGGACTTTTCGGGATTTTCTCAAAATATGCGAAAATCGGGAAAAATCGGGAATATAAAAACTATATATATTGGTCCTATTTTAGCCCATATGCCTAACAGTATGTAATTCCCGATGTTTTTATACACTAAATTTATTCGGGAGTTCCCGAAAAATAGAGACTCTACTAATCAATGCATTTGAAATGTGGAACCGACATAAAACTCAAATTTAACCGAAATTTTATTGGTCAAATTTAACCGAAAATTTTTGAATGATGATTTGATGTGAAACAGTATTTATCAAGTGACAAAACAATGCCATCCATTTGTCTGTATGTCTTGTGGTCCCGAAGTAATCCTCTCCCGAAGAAGCGCCACTCTCCCACAATAACCACTCCCACAGTGGCACAATGACCAGGACACTTTTTTAATATGAGATAATAAAATGCCGTAAAGTATTTTATTACAAAGATTAGATAAAGAAAATAACAATTAGATATAAATTTTAACAATTGATCCAGCCAATTTAAAAATTTCGTCACATTTATTTGTCTGATATATTCATTCCCATTGAATAACATTGCCAATGCTATTTCGGGAGTGGACTTCTCCGGGAGAGGATTACTCCTAAACCACAAGACATACTGACAAATGAATGACAATGTTTTGTCACTTAATAAATGCTGTTTCATATCAATTTGCCATTTTAAAATTTTCGGTTAAATTAGACTAATAAATTAAGTTTTATGTGAGTTCCACATTTCAAATGCGCTTGTTAATCAATGATTTGATAGAAATTATAAAACATTGAAATTATTGAACAATTGTATTCGTAATACCGTATAATTATTTAATGAATAATATTGTGGACAACACTATAAAATTTACAAAATTAATTATATTTGTTGTTTCAAAAATGAATAATTCTGTGCCATATATTTGGGGCATACAGTATATGTATATATATTTATTTGTTCTCAAAGTCATTTTAAAAATATTTACATCGTTTTCAATGTAAAATTTTTATTTATCCAAAGCTTTTTGTTTTATAATGTGTACATTTGTATCTAGAATTACTTAAAAGTATGAAAAATTAAAACACAAATACTGTAATTACCGAATTATAATTTATTAATTATTATAAACAAAGTTATAAGTATTGGTAATATAACTAATTATTTGTATTAACCGATTTCGACCACTATAAATTTACAATATATAATACGCTATAAAAGTAGTCAAATTCCTCTTTAAATATGACAACATTTATACAAATTGAAATCGAAATGAATAAATAAAAAATGATTGGAGATATACAGAGTTGCAACACTTGTTTTACAGTTATCTTAATCCAACTATATTTAGAACATTATGGTCAAAATATTATTAATTGTCATTAATTTGATATTTAATAAATAGTTTATTGATTACACGAGTAAAATGTGTTTATAATAATAAATTGACAATTTCAATGTATGCAAATCTAATTAAGACTATATTATTAAACACAACGAAGAGAACCGCTATCCAGTGTATGAACTGAATTGGAAGAGAGAGAGAGGGATAATCAGGGTATAAATACACACTATAATTTATTAAGTGGATGCACACTTATATCGAAATAAGGCT
>CAJPIZ010002834.1:0-12819 GCA_905368565.1 Medioppia subpectinata
TAATATATAAATAAAATATTTGTCGTCAACAAACCAATGGCTGTCTGTCTGGCTCTCTCTCTCTCTCTCTCTCTCTTGTATTAAACAAATTATCTTCAAAGAAAATTAAATTAATAGACTTTATATTTCTATCAATTTATTTTATTACAATTGGTATAAATAATATCAATATTTTATAAGTTATATTCTTATTAAATTCTGAATAAAAACTATAAATAAGTCATAAAAATAACAATAAAATTCATATTGCAGTTAATTTTATAATAATTTTGTAATCAAATATATTTTAGATATTTTTGACTTTCAATAAAACAGGTAATTATAAATAATTAAATGTCAAACATTTTAATGACATATTTATACTAAAATAGAATTAATTATATAATTATATTATAAAATGTACAAATAAATAGTATTCATAAATTCAATACAAAATATAAATGTGTTTCTTAGAAAATAAGTTATCAAATATATTTAATATAAATTCTTAGCTGTACATTATAATCATGATAATCTACAGTACTTATTGATATAAAAATAAATTAAATTGAAAAATAGTCCAGTTAATTTATAGTTTATATATCGTATAATTTTATAACAAATTAAACAAATAATTAAAATAAATGAAAATAATTCACAAACTTTATTGTATTTATTTAGCGCTATTATTGTGAATAACAATAGTATATAACAATATACGATACGATCAATGTTTACAATAGACTAAAATTCAACATTACATTAATGTAAACATTTAGTTAATTCAATACGAAATTGAGTCCAAGAATAGCATAAGAATAATATGAAAAATCTATTGCCATTAATGCTAAAAGCGTGTGAATTATTGACTCAATACACAGATTAAATATAAATTTCATAAACACTAAAGCCATACAAATTAAGAAAGTTTTGTATTGTATTTCAGTTAATCATATTTAATATACTATTAATACATGAGAAACTAATTGCATATCGGATTACGAAACACACCATTAAATTGTGTAATTTGTTTGACATTTAGAGTAAAATCGATTTTCCAAATCAAACAAATACTAATAATTTGCAATAATAGTGAATAGTTAGTAAATTACCATATTCTTTGTAAAGCTACGTATTACAGTTATACATTATACGTTGTACATTGTAAAATATAAAAATCCACGCATATTACATGTTTTTACTTATATGGAAAAAGAATTTTATATCAATAGTTAAAAATTTAATGGCTAGTTAGAAGTAGTTTCCACAGGAGAAGTTGTCCTGTATTAGAAAGCAAACAATTGTTTGTTAGACAACTCAAAGTTTCAGGAAAAAAATCTATTAAAACAAATGAAACGGATTAATGTTTTATTATTAATACAATTTTTACTGTTCTTAACAATATTGCTGTGATATGTCTATAAGAATATCACTCGCGGGTTAAGTATATATTTTTTGTATCAATACTTTTTAAGATATAATCAATAATAAATAACAAAAAGTTAATCGAAAACTCAATCCGTTTGATATAGAATTTTATTTGCTCATAACTTTCTCTATTAATTTTTCTTCTTATTATAATTAAAATTTCAAAACTCTGGACAAACTAAATAAAGATCAACCTTTGAATAAAGAGACCACGATTAAATGGTAAATTAATATTACAGAATTGTTTATTATTTTTGTTTAAAAATTTTCCACGTATCGATTAGTTTGCAAAATCATATGAAGATTTTATTGATTTATTTATTTCATTTGATAAAATAACAACAATTTTTAGATTTAATTAACTCCGATTAACTTTTCATATTGCGTTTGAAAAAATTATTTGAATGAGAGGGCGGGCTCGAGATGTCTAGACCTAAACACAATGAAAAAACATGTTTCAATTAAAAGCATTTTTACTTTTATACACCATTTCAGACTCGTTTAGTAATAATAATGAAATATCAGTGAATTTAGTAATGAAAAGAAGCTATAAATACATTTCACATCTCCTTATAATAGATTCATCGATGCATTACTCGTATTACTTGTAGACGACATGAAAAACAGTTATTTTTCACTCGTATTTTCTTGTGATTAGTTTGATATTCACAATACAAACAGCGATCGCATCGTTCAATGAATAGCCGGAACACAATATTCTTTATATACATTATATATAAAAACATTTATAAATCATAAGAATATTAGGCTTTGAATTCTTGACGCTTTCCGCACACAAATGAAATGCAAGACTGAAATTACATTTTGAAATTACACACAGAAAACACTTTTGATTGCAAAAAATATAATAACTATATAATCTATATGAAGATTATTTGTGTGTCTCTTATAATGTGTTTTAATGGTTTAGTGCCTTTAAGTAAACATTTATTTTGCTTTGTTTGCAATAATGAGAAAACCTTTTGTTGTTTTTTTTTTGCTTCAATTTTGTTCTCGAAATACGAAACTTTATTGAATCAAACATTTTCTTTATATTAAAAATCTGACAAAATCTTCGCTATTTGTATGAGATTTTATGTTTAAGTCTTTGATCGAAAGCCTTTAAAGTCAACAAATCCTTATATTATTAATAAAAACAAAATAAATTTCAATCTTTTATGCCAGCTATTGATTAACACGATTGATGTGTGACTTTATTATATTATTGAAAAATAAACATTTTGTGTGGAAATGTTTTGTATTTTTTAAACTTTTAAACGTAACGTAAAATGTGATGGTTGATTGTTGTGGTCATACATTATAAGGTGATTTAACACACAATATGCCACTTAACACAACGCCTGGGATCTGATATATTGATTGTCGATATTTGGATACATTTATTGTTTGAATTCTTTGTTTTTTGCTTTCAATAGTCTGTTTGAAAATGCTTTTAGATTTTGGCTAAAAATTTGAATAATAAATAGGAAAACGAGAATAATGCTCAAATTTCTTACAGTTAATTATTTATCAATATTCTTATTTGTATTTATATAGAAATATTGGATTGTAATTACATTTGGTAAATATCTCTTCAAATATATTAAAACCGTTTATTTTTAGTCAAAAAGTAAACGTAAAAATGATTTCTCAACAAAAATAATTTCTGCGAATTGAATACAAATCAGTGCAACAGATATATTGCATTAAATTTAATTTAATGTCTTATGGTCTGTAAATTTGCGCAAATTTGTGTTACCAAAAATAGATATGAATTAATTTTGGATGACTTTTACTTAAATCTAAAAGCAAAAAATAAATTTAATTATTTACTAATGCTATACTAAGATAGCGACTTATGATGTGTAGTAAATTAAAAATTCAATTAAGGCTTAAGACGGCACACAATAAATTCAATCTCTTATATAAAATAATCCTAAAAATCTAATTAATTATATCGTAAATTTGGATGATTTTCTTTTTAAGTCAATTAATTGTGTAATTAATTTTATTACACCATTTCGTTTGGAAACTGCTATAAATTTTCAATTTTATATTATTTCTACCTTTTATATTAAATTATATCAAATATTATTGAATTATATTTAAAGTTTTCAATAAAATATTTGACAATTTATAACATTTACAATTTTGTATGTAATGTGATTACGATATCATTTCAAATATTTATACTCTTATTTATTATGTGTTATTTTGTGTTCAAAACAAATAGGAATTATATTCGGTGTATAAAAATCCTTTTCCTCTTTTATATATAAAAATCTCATTCATTTTTCACGGAATCGACAAAATTCTTAATAAAACGAATTGATTTTCAAGAACTTGTTTTTTGTTTCGTTGAATTTAATGTTTAAGTGAATGAATGGAAAGCAAAAAGCATTTGTGTTAAACATTTATGGATGCAATTGAATACAAGGGACGAGAGAGAGAGAGAGAGAGAGAGAGAGAGAGAGAGATGTGGAGTGATTGGATGGTAAGGTAAGAGTGGTATCTGTTTTATCAGTGATAAACCCAAACGCCTTTCCAGTTGAACATTGCATTGATTTCTACGTCAAACGCACGCCAAACAGTTGCTATACATTTGCGGAGAGAAAACGCTTTAAAGTGGTTTTGGGGGTAATTTTAAAACGAGTTTTGAGCCCCGATTTAATCGATTTGTTTGTCAATTCATTTGGCAGATAACACATAAAATGGACGAGACTTTCATTTGGCCATCAATTATGAAAGCAATCATTTTGCGTAACTTATATGAGTAAATGTGTTTTAATCAGATGTATGCCATGTCTGCCACCACTAATCCATGTAATACTCGTTGTACGAGACAAGTGTCCAAACCGTTGAGAAATTTTCTCGTTGATAATAATTACTATTATTATTAATACAGACATTCAAACGAAATTATAAGAAAAATTGCCATTTAATAAACATTTTATTTCATATGTAATTCTCTATTATTAAATATGATTGCATAATAGATGAGTGCCTTTTTGAATGAAAATGTTTTGTTTTATCTAATGATAAGTTGTCTTTTCAGCATTAGTTATATCCCATTATTTTAACAGTGAGTCTAAAACGGATTATAATTGAGTTAATAGTTTGCAGTAATTTTTTTTAAGATTAATTTTTAAGCCAATTTTGTCCATCAGTTGCTGTTTTAGCATTAAAAATGTCTTGAATTCATTGGTCTAAACAATCGGTGTTTAAAAATCTGCGCCCGAATAGAGCCTAATGTTAATATAATCTAATAATAACAACAATACAATTGCTAACTAATCCTAAGTTAGCTTTTAGTTTTATTTATGTGTAATTTTGTTTGTGTTTTCGTTAAATTAACATTAATTCTGGTGACTTTTTATGCCCATAGTAACCATTGCATAGTTTAATGTTATGGGACGCAACTTTATAAAGTTAGCTTTTAGTTTTATTTATGTGTAATTTTGTTTGTGTTTTCGTTAAATTAACATTAATTCTGGTGACTTTTTATGCCCATAGTAACCATTGCATAGTTTAATGTTATGGGACGCAACTTTATTGGAAATTTTATATGGTTATTACAATATAGTATATTGTGTAATATAACAAGCATTTATTATAGATTTATTGCCATGGTCTAACAAGTGGAAAGTGTTGGCCTTATATTGGGTTTTAATGAGTTTTTTGTTTTGACAGGTTTTGTTGTTTGCGCCGCGAAAATAGCCCTTAATTTAGACAAATAAAAATATTTTCTCATTTCATAGCAAATGAGCTTTTATGCCGACGACTGACCGCACAAATTGGTTACCATCACAAGCCTTTGCCACTAAAAACACCATAATATACAGTATATCACACAAATGGACATGTATTTTCTGGTGGCGAGAAAATTGTGTGATTTTATTTCGTGGTTAAATCCAATTGAATGCAATTTTCTTCTTTCACCATCACTTCCATCGCTGTTTGTGTACAGCAGTTGTGTTTCAATTATTTATGGTATTAAATGAAAGTATAATTTTTAGATTATTATTCCCTCTCGTCTTCTCATATATTTAATAATTTGATAAAACTTTTCCTCAAATTATAGTAAGAAAATAAATTGAATGCAGAAATTAAAGCAATTTTCAAAACTAATGATTTTTTTTCTTTTGAAAGAAAACAAATTAATTATTTAACGGACGAAAACTTATATCTCTTGAAACTACTATCGAAAGCAAATACTAATGTTTTTTTTGTTTAATTATTTATATTTTAAAATAGGTTTTATATATTTTTTCTGAACCTAAATATTTAATCAATTTTTTCTTTCATTGCATTCAATAAATCACAAAAAAAATATTTGAATATTAGATTTTCGAAAATAATATAAAATATAATCGGATTACAATATATATATTGTATAATACATTATCTACACAGTAGTGTACTGTACACTATTCACGTAGAAAAATAACCTTAATGCTATAATTTAAGCATATATTATATTCTTAACCGATAACTACTGAATTATTTGTGAATAATTTAAAATTTAATAATAACTCCAATATTTCACTTCATATTATTAGACGAGAAATAAGAAAATTCTTTGATTATATCATACATTAAACATATATTTTTAGACGTGTTTAGAGTGAAAACAAATTGAAGGGATTATTGATATGCATTAAGATAATAGACGAGCCATTCATTAAATATATTCCTATAATATATTAAACACTCCATTGATTATTACTGTTATTATGGGATTAGATGTGAAGTTCGGGTATTCATTCACATGAAAGATATTACAACACAAATATAATGTTATATAAGAAAAGAGATGGAGATTACTGTATAGTGTGTTGTAATGTTTGTATCGACGAGAATATATACACCAAAACTTAAAAGAAAATGGATTTAATGTATGATATATTGGAAGTGGTTTTATATATAGATATCGGAAATTGAGAATATAATCAATTCTTATATGAAATATGGATACATGTGTTCAGAATGTTATCATAGATATTTATATACAGTATATATATATATAGTTTTGTCCACTATTTTCATTAATAACAAAAATATCTTACACTAAAAATACATTTTTTGTGTTTACAATGGTTTGGGAAAATAATATATTATACGGCATTAATAAAGTGAGTCTTATTTCGCAATACTTAATGCAAACAAATAAATTGCAAAAAATTTATTGCTATTTCCATTCAAATATTGGCCACAAAATAATATTATTGGTTTTGTTTACAATTTAAATGGCTGGACATGTGCTTCAATATAAATTTATTTCATTTTTCTTATTACAACAAATATTGTATTTAAAGATTTATATTTTTGCAATGTTTTACAATTTTTTGCATTTTATTCGTTGTCCAGAAATTCAATCCTATTGTTATGTTATATCATGTAGTTTTGTATACATGTTATAAATGTCTGGTTTGTTGAGACGAAAACATACGAGACATTTAATTTTCCACTTCGTTTAATGGTCCACAAAAACTGCATGAATTTATTTCTATTCAATCGTATTCCCAAACAATATGTACAAAATTGGCTAAATTTGCGCAATAATTCAATAAATAATAACAAATAATGCTAATTATATGTATCACTATTTAATTCATTCATAAATCAGATTAATTCATGCATTTCTGTGAAGAAAATACGACGATTTATGAGCAAAATATACGTCTAAATACCCGAAACACACAAAAGTAATGAGCGTTTCTGATGTGAGGCGAAAGTGTGTAAAATTGAATGAATTGTCAAAATAAATGTATTGGAAATGAGTGACGAAAATAAGATTTGGCTCTCGTTTTATACATTATATGCGAAACAATAGGGTCTTTGAATCCGAGCTCTGAATGAATGACGAGAATAAATAAGTTTTTGAGAAAACTAATTGCAAACAACGAATCGACAAAATAGTGATTATCTGTTTTGTGCGGAAAAAACCATTCAAAACAACACACACTTGAAAACTAACACAAATCTTGAATTAATTAATTAAATACAATACGGATTCAGTCGACCGTTAAATGGATTTAAAGTAGTTGTGAGAGATTTTTCTTATACATTATATACTACTTATAATGTACATTAGTGTATACTGTAGTTTGTATATACTGTAGTTGTTTGACACAAATAATAGTACATTAAAAGTTACAGAAAACGATATTTTGGTGAATAGTTAACAAAATAAATAATAGATATGTTTTCTCTTACTTTTTTCAATTCGTATGACTTTTGGGCTCAAAGAATATTCTGAATATAAATCGGATTAAAATCGTTGCACATATTTAGGCAACTTTTCTATCATATATGACGTCAATCACTGAATATTATATTAGATAATACTGTATATCGTAAACGACAAGAGGGAGCGCATCAATGAGAGAGAGAGAGAGAGAGAGAGAGAGAGAGAGAGATGCAGTGCTATATCTATCCATCTATCGACTCCTGGAGGTAAACATAGAGATGAAGAGCCCGTAAGACATTCCTGCGCTATACTAACGAAGTGTTCATTGAATTAGAAAATTAGCCCAAATTATGTCAAATCCGTCAGCAATTCTATATTTTAATACAGAATTTAATTAATTATTTTAAATTTAAAACACGTCTCTCTTTATTTCTCTCCCACTCTTCCTCATAAGCATTGGTTTTATGATTTTGAATGAAATAAATGATACAAACATATGATGAAAGGTATGTTTGTGTGTGTCATACCCTATAATTACTATTCTTGACGTAAATATCGCAAAACAAATCATCCGTTGAATACATATTAGGATTTATTTGTTTTGGTTTATATTAAAGATAAATTTCGTAACGAATTTGTTTTTTATTTTCTCAGAAATTGAAATAAAATAACAATATTTTTGCAAAACAAAACAATGATTACAGAAAGATAGAAAAATCCTATTATTTTATGTTAGATTATGTTTAGAAACCAATTTCAAAGTGTTTGGCAGTATTTGGAGATAAAAAATTTGTTTCTCTGGAGAAGAATTTCTTATTTAATACGTCTATTAGACTGAAGAGAGAGAGAGAGAGAGAGAGAGAGAGAGAGATGCAGTGCTATATCTATCTATCTATCGACTCCTGGAGGTAAACATAGAGATGAAGAGCCCGTAAGACATTCCTGCGCTACACTAACGAAGTGTTCATTGAATTAGAAAATTAGCCCAAATTATGTCAAATCCGACAGCAATTCTATATTTTAATACAGAATTTAATTAATTATTTTAAATTTAAAACACGTCTCTCTTTATATCTCTCCCACTCTTCCTCATAAGCATTGGTTTTATGATTTTGAATGAAATAAATGATACAAACATATGATGTAAGGTATGTTTGTGTGTCATACCCTATAATTACTATTCTTGACGTAAATATCGCAAAACAAATCATCCGTTGAATACATATTAGGATTTATATGTTTTGTTTTATATTAAAGATAAATTTCGTAACGAATTTGTATTTTATTTTCTCAGAAATTGAAATAAAATAACAATATTTTTGCGAAACAAAACAATGATTACGGAAAGAGAGAAAAATCCTATTATTTTATGTTAGATTATGTTTAGAAACCAATTTCAAAGTGTTTGGCAGTATTTGGAGATAAAAAATTTGTTTCTCTGGAGAAGAATTTCTTATTTAATACGTCTATTAGACTGAAAATAATAGGAAATATGATTAATATATGTGGGGATAGAGGGGTAAATGTGCAGACATACACACACATGGTATAAAACACCAAATTAAGTGTTTTTGTTGTTTCTCAAAAAATTCTTCACTTAATTATAGCCCATCTCTTCGAGACATACCATTGAATAAAATATTGGTATTTTTCGCGCATATATTGATATATAGTCTGAACAACAATATAAAAAAATTCAATCATTTTTCATCAAATGAAATATTGTTTTTATCCATTGATATATGCGATGCGTTTTGTGTCGATATTTATATACTTTACTTGTAAAGTACTTAGTTACTTATAATACAATTTAATTTAATATTAAATAAATATCATAATTTATTTTGGCTTTCGTTTATTTAACTCTCTTTATTAATTTAAAGATGAAAATATTATATTTTCAGTGTAGATTGTGTACAGATTCTGTACTCGCATACAGTATGAACAATATAAACTATATTGATTTTTAAATTACCAATTTAAAGTAGTATTACATAACAGTCAGTAAATAATTATTGCAATAATAAATGGCTAATAATATATTTACTCAAAAAAAATCAATAAAATATTGTGAAATATTTAGATAATTATGACTAGCTATTTTCAGCGTTGATCATGATCAATAAAAACATATCATTCTCAATTAATAAACTGTTGACATAATAACTTAATTGTAAACATGTTTTTCGAGATATAATATTAGGCAAAAACCTAATGAATTAATGTTCAGCGAAATGTATTTTATATATAAAAACAAACATAAGGTTTTTGAACGAAAAGATGAAAAAGTTAATTAATTTTTTCCCTATTAAAAGTAATTGATATTTTATGCCCGAATGTAAACAGTTTTAGTTGCAATTCCTATTGCATATTCTTTGTACATATTTAGTAAATATAAAAAATTATTTTTATTTAACACTCAAATGGTATTGCATCTCATTTATTATGCATTAAATAAAATTAGTTTCTTATAAATTAATTCATTAAAATAATATAAAGTAAAACCGTTTATTATTAAGAAAAATAAATTCTTGGGATTTTGTGGTTTAAAAATGCATTCATAGACTGAACGACAAAATACTGAATATTGATTAATGCGTTAAAAACACAACACTAAACAAAAACATGCGTTAAAAACATTGTTTGTCCGTCGCTTTCGACACACAATTGTTTATGAAAATTAATTGCATTTCATTGACTTAACAATACGATCACGACTTACACACCACTCAAGCCGTTCGCACTGTAAAACTCTATATCTGTTTATATCTTAGGATTTGGATCGTTATCTAAAAGACAGATCGTTGTGTTTGTGTGTCCGCACACCCAGTGATCGACAAAAACACTGACGACAGTCCACTATAGCTGGGCTTCGGTCTCAATATATTTAGTGCACTGTATGTTACGTATAGACAAAAACACAATGAAAAGCCAAATGAATGACAATTCCTATGCAGGAAATCATTCAAAATTGAAAGCACTCTTAATTATAACGAATGGAGTATTGATTCCCAAATGATATCAATACATATAAACACGAGATGAGAGTCACAATCAATAGTCGGATACTATTTTCAAACAATTACTTCACTCGCAATTCAGATATAATCAAAATATGTTGTTATTGTTTCAATGATTAGATAAATATTGTTTTATTGCATCTTTTGTTATATTACATAAGATTTTGAGACATATTATTGCAATTCTTTATTCCCAAATAGAAATCAAAGAAATACAATGTTTTTGATGTTATTTTGTATAAATAATTCTTTGGATTATGTTTAAAGTATATTATTTATATAGAGTATAATTTAAATAATATTCAACAAATGTATTAAACATATAAATTTACACTATTTTTAGATATTATTTAAAGAAAAACGTCAAAACAAAAGCTTTCAAAAAATTGTGAACTAATTTGAATACTGTTTTTGTAATAAATTTTCATAATAATCATAATAATTAGACATTTTCCTAAATAACAAAATATTCTTTTTACTAGTATTTTATTTTTCGCAAAAATATTTATTTTTCTTTATTTTTCAATTCATTAAAGACTATATTTTTTATAAAAACTTGACTCCAAATAATATTCACAAAAATAATACACAATTATATCCGAAATGTAATGTAGTGTAGGTTTTGATCCCCTGAGGACTTATTGTCTATACTGTTTATCTCATTATTATATGGCATTCGTTATAACGAGAGTTTTGTTATTAACATTTTGATGAAAATTTTATACATTATTTTTAAATCACAGATTTCTAAGTTATATAAAAATTTGCAACCTTTGCAAATTTAGTTAAATAACTTGTTTTTACATTGATATAGTGTTAATAATTTATTGAATATTCTGATATGATATTAATTCTAGTATATTATAACTTATAATTTATAAATAAAGTATTCAAATGTGATAAAACTAAACCATTGGAGTATTAGAAGTTTTGAAAGTCTCTCTCAATGGATATTTTGAAGTCAATTTTTTCAGGTATTCATAATCCGTTGGATTTAAACATTATAATTAGATATTTATTTTAATAGTAATTAAGAGATTCACTCTTTCTCTCGCTTCACATCATATAATGTCAACCATTTGTTTGCAAAAATATGCTTTCAAAAGGATTAATAAATTTATACTAATCTCTGAATAAAAATATTTTCTGACATTTTGTCTCTTCTAATGAATACTCTTTTGTTGATATTTTTGTCCCAAATTATAGCCGTAAAGCGACTCCAGATTACCTTAACATCCGTTTAATTTACTAATTATATCAAAAGTAAGTAAAAGCCGTGTTTTGCAAAATATAACGGGATTTTTATGTCTATCTCTTCTCTCATTCAAAGAGTAAAATAAACACAAAAACAAAAATACATTTCTTTTAACAACAAATAAAAACTCCGCACAAAATATGTTTAAGTGTTTTAATGGTTGTCTAATGACCGCTTAATATCGGACTTCAATTACAAATAACAACAATTTAACTATAATTTAACATTTAATTACTCTATTATTCGTATCGGAAATTCTTTGTCTAGACTCCAGACAATCGGTTTTATTGATTATTAATTTCTACGAAATGCTGGACAATAAGGAAATTTGCATTAATTACTATTTTGACAAAAAATATTGCTTTTGTCCCTTTAATTCATTATTATACTGTAAATCCTAATACTTTTTGGTGCAATCATGTGATATAAAAATTGTTAATAAAATAATAACATTTTCTTATTGCTTACTAACTGTACAGACAATAAGCCAGTCATTAAGGCATAAGAATCTGGAAATATCTTCTCATTAAAAGCTGAGACGCTATACAGATATCTATATAATTGTATTTTAAGCAAAAAATATTGATATTTTTATGACAAATTTTTTTATTATTATATATTTTTTCTTATTAATGGTCTTATACTCAGAGAATGAAGAAATGGCTTTTCGTGAAGAAAATTAATTATATATGATATACGAGTAGAATTCAAATTAATGCAAATACACTGTACTTTCAATGTAATAAAGTCTCCCATTCTATGCCATTATAAATATTGTAATAAATAATTATTACTTCGAGTAATTGCTAATTAAATCGGAGGGACTCTTGCGCTGTGAACGGATGAGCCGGGTATTAGCTTTCAGCCAATAAATAATGTCATTATATGTAGCAAATAATAAGATGAGAGGTTATTATATTTATATACATCTTTGTCAATGATTTTCT
>CAJPIZ010002835.1:0-12818 GCA_905368565.1 Medioppia subpectinata
GTGATGGGGGCCGAGGCTGAGCCCGATTTGGTGGGCTCAAATGAACCATGGTACTTCCCATCGTGCATATGTATGGTATCGCCCGCGGCTGCCGATGACAGTGCGCTGTGCAGTTGGTCAGCGTTGGACACCTCAATGGTTTTACAGTTGCCGTAAACGGCGAGACAACTCAGCGTTAATATAATTGTGTACTTCATTATACAGTGTATATCTGTATGACAAATAAATTAATTATGGTTGTAACGCATTTATATACCTTGTTCAAGAGATAAAATGTTTTTAATTAGTAAATCCGGGTCTGTTTGTTATGATAAAAATTGAACTTATTGTTATTACATTTTCCATCGGATTATAGCGTGTATTTAATCTATATTTTAAGTATGCTAGTTTTCTCAAGGATTTATGTAAGAAATCTTATAAGGTTATCATGTACTTAAGTTATAAAAATATATACTGCTTATAATCCTGATTAATTAGTGCACATTGTTTAAGTACACACAATAATTAAAGAGATTCCCCTGCTACTATCTCACTCATAATTTACTTCTTTTAAGTATATTTATCATCGTGGGCAAATTAAAATATTTGTGTGTGGTAATAGTGCATGTTGAAATTATATTAGCTATAAATGAAAAAATATATTATTTATTGTATTAAAAATATAGATTTTATTTGCATTTACTACAAAACACTGATAAACATTATAATAATAATAAAACATGGAAAATATTTTTTATACAACGCCCTTAATGAAAATATTACTTGTTTACTTGCATGTTATTAATATTGACAGTCCGTTCTATTATAATTGAAATAAATTAATTTGTATTTTATCAATATGTCAATCTGATTTCTGTATTATCAATTTAATTAACAATACTTCATTGATATAGGAATATTTTATTCTAACATTATAATTTATTATTTAAATCCATATTATACTACATTATTATATAATTTATTATATAATTTATTTTTGAGCAAAATTTTAAATTTAAAATACAATGAATAAATTCAAATCCATTATAAGTACACTTAAGAACAACTCATTACACAGAATATTCTGCATATTCTGTGCGATGGGATGTCTGTATCAATGCTACACAATATGTGACATATATTTCTCGTATAAAACCACAACATTTGTAAATTATGACAACTTTTCTGTCATGTCTTTCCCGGCGCTCACCATATGTTTGGCCAAAATTGATGTCTTAAGAGATCAATACATCAGACAATTGAATATCACTTATAATAAAGCGGATAGGATCTTGATGATGGATAGAGTGAACAGATTTTGCAGTAATTATACGATTCGGGAACAGTTGGATGTATTGTTCAAAGACTATGGCGCTATATTTAATGGTTGTTTTATCTCAAACTCAAATATTGCAAATGATAGCGATATAACTGCATTTGATTTGTACGTTAAATGCTCTGACATTAGTCCATATCAGAAATCAATTGACTATCGATCGTAAGTATTTTAAATATTTTAATAAACCACATATATCAATTGCTCAATTTATGTACACCATGTAGCATTTAAGTTAAACTATTCATATGATATTTATAACAAGCAAAAACCGTAATTTAATTGCAACAAAATATAGGGTGTGTTTCACATTCATGTATCAATCGGGCGAACAATCGGACGATTTGTTTCAAACCAACAATCATTTCCATTACCGGGACCTCAAAGTTATGGCTCACATCCATTTGGCGTCAGCCGCGCCGGGGGTTCGGGTGGCTATCCATAGGCGGGACTACCGGGTGGGCAGTCAGTATTGGCTTCAAATGCCTGAATACCCCTTAACTGGCGGCCACTTAATGCGCTACCGACGGACAACTGTCCACTCTTTACCGTCGCCTCACGAGACTCAATGCCGGGACTATAGGCGCCGTCGGACTGCGGGTCCGGACCAGCCGTACTCACTAACCGAGTGTATAGAGGGCTGTCGGGCGCGCGCTTTGGCCGCCCAATGGCCGGATCGATGGCCCGGACACTACTTGGCCTACAATACAAGCGCTGACCGTTATATCGTTGACTCTCCCCTTATAAACGCAGGTATAATAGCAATCGATGCTATGGTTGGCGCCCACTGTAAGCGTTTGTGCTGTTTTAGCACCGATTGTCGCCAAGAGTATTACGAGACAGATGTAGGCAAAATGCCCTTGGTGCCACCACGTGTGATTTCAATCGTAGCCCCAGCCGTCCCAGACCTGGTCTATACACATACGCCTAAAATACTGTTTAAAGAGTTTGTCTCATATATGGCTTCGTATATCAGTTTATGGTTTGGTTTCTCTATTATAATGCTATCAAATGTTATACACGTTTGCTATCGTTATGTGCGACAGAAAATCAGCGTTTATTATTTGAATGTTAAACAGATTTATCATAATTATCATAGAAATGTTAATTATAATATTGTGACCAATTATTTATTTTTTTAAAAAGTTATGTAAAATGGTGACCTGGTCAATGGGGCCGGCGTTAGCACTAGGGTGGCCATTGTACTTATAACCACAAATAATCGGTGAATATTTTGTTGACATAATTCTGGTATAACTTGTTGTGTATTGACAGTCCTATTGTGTCCCAAACCGACTGATCCGTAATAATTAGATCTCATGCCGTAAACCATATCATCGTTTGTCACAAACAATACATTATAACCGTTTATGTCATCGAAAACATGAAATAACTTAATAGTATTGATGTCAACATTATTTACATTAGTTCTCACTTCTCGTTCTTGTCTTTCCTGAGATGTGTTTTCCATCTCTTTGTCCCTCACTTTCCCATCCATTCGCTGACTTCGGCTTATATTTAATACTTGTTATATTTAATATTTAATACGGAGGCAGAACGATCCTATAAACCACATTATTCATATCAGAATAGTGGTTAAAAACGACATTTTGTTTTAATTTTTAACCACAATTCAGTATGAATAATGTGGTTTATAGGATCGTTCAACTACGCCCTCCCCCCGCCTCCCCGCTCTATGGGATTTAACATGGGATTACAGCTTAAGTCTATGGCTATACTTTAACATNCATGGGTAATGCTAATCCTATGGAGCTTTTTCCATAGACTTAACATGGGCTAATGTTATCCTATGGGTAATGTTAATCCTATGGGGAGAGTATTTTCTACGAGAAAGCGAAATATAAAGGGAAAGGGTAGTTTTCTACATGTTAATCCTATGGGATTAATGTTAAGTCTATGGGAGAATGCTTTAACATAGGTTTCTATGGCATTACAGCTTAAGTCTATGACATAGATCTAACATGGGTAATGCTAAGTCTATGACATAGGGATAACATGGGTAATGCTAAGTCTATAAGAGTAATGTTATATCAATAGGATAATGTTATTTCAATGGAGATATACTAAATGAATCTGACATAATAAATAAAACTAATTGTTGTCAAAACATTTTAAATTTTCAAAATAATAATAGTGAAAGTATTCCAACAATAGCATTAAAAAATTTAAAATCTTTGATGCATTTCCCGAATTGTGGTTAACGTATAGCATCGCTGTGTGATCCTTGTTTATACATAAAATTCTGCATAACTTAATAGGCTGCTCAAGTAAAAATGTTCATTTCGGCCATAACTCAAAAAGTAATCAAGATAATTTGAATCTGTCTTTAGATTATAATAACACTAGTCCATGTCCACATCTCACATAAAATTTATTAGGATTGATTAACATTATAATTATTTAATTTAAAAAAACTGATAAAAAATTGTTCAAAAAAGTTATTGAGATAGGAAAACTTTTTTCTCGTTTGATAAAAGTCATAAGTGTCTATGTAATAATGATAGCTACACATCTCCTCTATATTCTCAATTAATTATTTTATTTCTATGAGCTGTACTTTTTTCTAATAAATGGTAAAACCAAGGCACCTAATGGCCAAATTTAATTTTGTCAATTTTTTAAATGATCTTTTTTAAAAAAATAATTCTTCTTACAGTCACTGCACTACACTGTAAGTTTAAAAATATTATTGAAAAATGTCAAAGTTGAATTTTGACCATTAATGCATTGGTTTTAAATTTTATTAAAAACATAATCAGAAATTTCAAACGTTTAATTATATGTTTAGATTATAGAGGAGATGTGTAGCTAATAAATTTTATGTGAGATGTGGACATGGATTAGTGTTATTGTAATCTGAAGACAGATTCAAATTATCTTGATTACTTTTTGAGTTATGGCCGAAATGAACATTTTTACTTGAACAACCTATTATATTAAACTTATATAATGTATAATAAAAATATCAAATTTTATAGCAATAATTATGTTTAAAAACAAACAAAATCTGTTCAAACACTTAGCTCCTGAAGTGATTTTATAGTTTAATTTAATGGCAAAATATTTATACTCATTATTATGTAAAAATGTTGTTGAAAGTGAGGCACAGATTACTCGTACCCACAGATTATGGATGTTATAAGTTATTGTGTTATCAGAACCTATTTAATGGCCGTTCCTATTGCCAGGTTGTAACCGGAAAGTTACGTACGCCCGACTCTTCCGTCACGTTATTGCCGTTGTGTTGATACGAGAGCCTGAGTCTCATCTTCAGCTGATTCTTATTTGGGTTCAATACTCTGATCTCTTGCACAACAGCACCCGAATTGTTTTCGCCGATTCTATTACTCGAGGGCGGCATTAGTTGTAATTGGATTTCCTATCCATTCAATCAATTCAATGGTTAATATGGTATCAATTATAACAGCAATTATAGTTCAATTGGTCATACCTTAGGAACAGCGGCTTGGAATAGGAAGTCATCCATTGGATGGGGACTGGAATTGGTGGCCAACAATGATATGATAGTTAGAGACGAGTTATCGGCGGGTCTTTCGAAAATAAAATCTATTTTTAATCCATTCTTATTAAAAGCGACGATCGATTCAATCGAGTTATTAATTTGTTCAATAGGTTTGACATCATTTATAAAACCGTCAATAATGCTATTGAGTTGCGTATCGTTTGCTATATTATTATTGACGAGCGGAGGAATGCCGATCGGGTTGTGATCAAACGGTTGGCTTGGATTCAAGTCGAGTTCTTCTAATAGGTCTAAAACGTTATTAGCTGTGGATTGCGATATTGGGGTTGATTTAATTGTTTCAACACTTTTTGCGGGCGAACCCAAGTCTAAGAGTTCCAGAAGGGCTGAACTGCTCGTCTTATCGGTTGATTTAGTGTTAGTAGTGTTGCTATTAGTGTTATTATTACCGAAATTATTGGGCAAATCCATGCCATTGCTATAATTTTTTTCAGCGGTCTTTCCATTTTGAAGGCCATTGCGTTTGTCTTCCCTAACTGTTATATTCTCAAACATAGCACTCAATTCTCTGACACTCCCTATAGTGGTCACGGGTTTGGCCACACCTTTGACCGAATCATTGCCTCCAATATTTGGTAAAACTTTTTTAGGTTTGACTGCATTGTTGTCACGTGGAGTTAATTGATCACGTGATTTGTTACTTATATTACTTTCAGCAGAATTATGAGTATTATTTAATTTACAATTTAAAAAAGTGTAGAAAAATAAATTATTATGAGTTTGAAGTTTATTAAGTATTTCATTTAACTCCTTATTGTTTGCAATAATGATTTCTTTATGGACTGACCAATAGTTGTAGTCCTCGAGTACTCGACCACTGGTCGGTCGCCTATCAACCGACGACTCGTGCATTGATATAATGACTTCATTTAAATGTTTGAATTGTTCCCAAAATATAGTATCAGAGTACTTACGAATTGGATTACCTCTGAAAATATAAAACATTAACGGTATTTATTATATAACAACACTCGTAATCATTTAACCATGAGATAATGTGGGATGGGAATGATACAATAAATCACTTTGTTTAAAATAAAATGTAATTAAAAATACATACATTGTGGTCAATTCAAACAATATTAATCCAATGATTCCAACGCTATAAATATCTGCTTTGAAATTATAGTTCCTATAGAGACCCGCTTCGGGTGCCATATATTGTGGAGTTCCCGCCCCTCGAGTGTGGCTCTGGGACTGAGTGTTGTGTTTTGTGGCCAAACCAAAGTCACCCAATTTTAAAAATCTATTTTTCCTGCTATTATGTAATATCAAAATATTGTCGGGTTTGATATCTCTGTGAATGATTGGAGGGTTTAATCCGTGTAAATATTGCAAACATTCTAAGAGTTCCCGAAGTATTTCGCAAGAAGTGAAATACTCGTAGATATTCATGGCTTGAGTCGATTGTCTGCCAAATACTTGTTGTTTATCATTGAGTACAGACCCGAGTGTTTGCGAGCAGTACTCCATCACAATAAAGAGATGCATCGCTTCTATCCATGAATTGGTGTATTTGACCGCAAAGTCTGAGTCAAGAGATACCAAACTTTTTACTTCATTAACAATTCGTGTTTTCTTTGTTTCGCTAAAATCTATGCAAAGTTTTATTAAATTTTGTAAATAATTTACATTCAAATAAAACAATTAAACTTACCCTCATATTTCACTTTTTTAATTGCATATATCTTAGCATCCCATCTGTGTTTTGCTTTAAATACTGTCCCAAAAGCACCAAAACCTATGGCCGACAACTCAGTGAATTGGTTAATATAATTACCATATATTTGTTCAAAATTAATTGTATTGTAACTCATTTGGCATTCATTAGCGTAAAAGTCAACAAAAGTGTTATCATTTGTTTCACTAATTTTAAGCTCTTCTGAAACCTCACATATTTTGTCATTCATTAAAATACAAATCAATTTATTTCTATTAAACAAAAATGATTTAAATTGTTGTAAATATTGTATACAATGTATTGATGATATAAATTTTGGATCTTTTATAATTATTTCATTACTCTTTTTGTAATATTTTCCATAAAAATATAAACCATTGGATTTCAAAAAATATGTGCCATAAGTATTACAACAAATTGTTTTGACATCATTTATAGTTGATATCACTCGTGGTATTAGTACTTTGCTATCAGTAATATTGTGTCCCAATATATTACTACTGTTTTCACCCCAACTGAAGACAAGTTCATTGGATGTGATGGCAAACGAAGAGTTGTTATAACAATAAATGTTTTGTATAATAACACCACTCATAAAATATATCTCAAATGGTGTACAATTATAATCACTATAATCTCCGCATCCAATTTGCCCCCAACTGTTGTCACCCCAGGCATACACCCGGCCATCATTGGTCAGCACAAGTGTGTGATGAGTACCACAACTGATTGAATCAACATTTTTATTATTAAAATATGATATCAATTCTGGTTGTAAACATTTATGATCAATGTTATCACTCCTGCCTAACTGTCCCCTTGTATTACAGCCCATACCATATAATTGGTTCATATTATTCACTGCTAATACAAAATCCAATCCATTGATAAAGTATTGAATGTTTTTATTACATAATTGTTGTATTAATTGTGGCGAAGGTATGGGACTGTTGTGTCCAAAACCAAGACATCCATCGCTATTATGGCCAAAACCATAGACCATATCATCATTTGTTGTAAATAATACATTAATACTGTTATCAAAATCATAGAAAACATGTAACTTTGATATATTTTTACTAATATTTGTTGAAATGTTATCATAAATGTTGAGTTTCTTTAATAATTCGCACATTTTGTTACAAAATTATTTATAATTATTTAATATTATTATTAACTGTTAAACAATTATTATTTTTAACTAAACTTTGAATTATATTAGAAAACAATTTAATAAATCTTTAAGCATTAACTTATTTTATTTAAATTGTAATTAACTTTCAACTGATTTAACAAAGAAATGGTTTATAAAATGTCTACCAATTGTGTAGTTATTAATACTTTAAGGCAAACATTTTAACGCCTTTCATAACAATCAGTGAAAACCATTGGAAACACAGAAGTTATGGCATATAATGTGATAATAACTAGAGTTATAATCTTTATTGACTTAAAGAATTCTTACAATTCGTTAGTTGTATTAAGTTTTGGAAAAAACTCATTAAATATATATATATTTCTAATAAATTGTATAACAAATTAAGTAAATATAATGTTTTTTTAAATTAATTTAAATGTTATAATATATGGCATTGTTTTGCTTGATATTATTTTACAAACAGAAATCATTTACTATTTATTAAAGCAGACAGAAGAAAAGTTCACCAAATACAACAGTAACATACAATAGGGGGTGGGTAACAGAGTTTGTGGACTGGGCTGACGGCTAGTTATATTAATTATAAAAGTTTGTTAATATCGCTATAATTGTTAGAATAATTTCAATTATAAATCACTCGTCCATATATTAATTAGGTTTTATTTTCATGCATAGCATAACTCGTTATTGTTTAAATTGCATCGTTACATTTAATTTTTGTAAAGTATAATATTATATAAAGCTTTAGCTATTAATATTATAAAGCTTTATAATATTTTAAAAATATAACATATTATTATATTAATTTACATGCTCTTATAAATTAATATCGCTATAAATCAAATTTATAAATCAATATTATTACAGTAAATTAAATATTCTCTTTATTTCATTATATTAAAATGGAAACGCCTAAATAGCAATAATGTTTATTAAAATTGTTTATTATTATTCTTATGTTTATTTCAATTTTAATCATTTTAATGCCAACATTTATAAATTTAGGTTAAAATAAAACACTTATTAAATTATAAAACAACAGGTTTTAGAGACAATATCTTAGAGTTATACTAAACTATCTATAATAAACATGGTTAAAGTAAATGATTTAAGTGTCCTTTTTAAAGCTAAACCATTTTATAGACTATTCTGGATATTCTGTGCGATGGGATGTCTGTATCAATGCTACACAATATGTGACATATATTTCTCGTACAAAACTACAACTTTTGTTAATTACGACAACTTTTTTACCATGTCATTCCCGGCGCTCACCATATGTTTGGACTAAATGGATGTCTTAAGGGATCAATACTTCAGATAACTAAATATCACTAATTGTCAAATGGATAGGCATTTAATGATGGATAGAGTGAACAGCTTTTGCAGTAATCATACGATTCGAGAACAGTTGGATGTATTTGCCAAGAAATACGACGAGATTATAGGCATGTGTTTTATAGCAAACCCAAGGGCTATAAACATTGAAGCTATTACTGCCTTTGATTTGTTTGTTGATTGCACTGATATTAATCCAATTGTACAAACAATTGACTATCGATCGTAAGTGTAATTTCTAATATAAAATAGCAATATGAAACAATTAATAACAAAATAAAAATTTTATATCATTTTTTGACATAGATTAACATTAATTTATATTAATTTAATTAAACATTTTTAATCAAACAGAATGTGTTTCACATTCATGTCTCAATCTAACGGACAATCGGACCAATCGTTTCAAACGGACAATCATTACCACTAGGGACCTGAAAAGCATGTTAATCGCAAAACTACTGGTAACCGCACCGGCGGTACAGGTGGTGGTCCATCGACGGGACCAACTCATAGGCAGTAAGTATTGGCACCGATTCGTTGAATACCCACTGTCTAACAGCACAGCCGGTAAGGCCTACTATATTGACTACCGGCGCATAACCGTACGCTCACTGCCGGCGCCACACCAGACACAGTGTGTCGACTACAGCGACCGGCCCTTTAAATCATTGGCCGATTGTATACAAGACTGTCGTATGCGGCAATTGATAAATGAATGGTCTGCAATTGGCCAGGACACTACCTGGCCTATAACACCACGTCCAATCTTTACATTATAGATAGACACGGTATAAATCCTGATAGCATAGTACTGGACGCTCGCATTGGGAACTTATGTAAGCGCCTGTGCGGGTACAGCGCCGGGTGTCTACTAGAGTACTACGTGACCCGTGTCTATAAGCAAATATTACCGTCGGACGGGTCAATAGTGTCGATGACTTCGCCCATTACCCCAGACCTGGTCTATACACATACGCCAAAAATACTGTTTGAAGAGTTTGTCTCATATATGGCTTCGTATATCAGTCTATGGTTTGGTTTCTCTATTATAATGCTATCAAATGCTATACATATTTGTTATCGTTATGTTTACCGTAAATTTAACATTTACTTTTTAAGCATTAAACAATTATATCGTGGTCATTTTACAGTAATTCCTGGAAATAATATCATTATCAAATTATACCCTAGTGTCACTAATGTGCAGCGTATGGTCAATTTACGATAATTGTATGTTGATACACACATTAATTTTATTAATTTGTTTAAGTTGTATTCACTATACAATACGTAATACATTTGTATTACTAATAGATAGAGTTAGATTAATTTGACAAATTTTTTTGTAAAGTTAATTTATAACTAAATCTATTATTGTACCCAATATATTTTGCACTGTAATTCAATTATTTATATTAATTATTATATTTTCAAAATAAATTTGCAATTGTTTTTTAGTATAATGTATTAATCCAGTAATATACGATTTGATGAATGTGAAAATTACAGCATATCGCATATTATTAATCATATTGTAAAACATACGCTCTATTAAATACGCTGTATAAAATATTATATTTTGTCAAACATTTGTAATTGTATATTGTAAGTATATTGTAATTGTATTAACCAAATTTCGATTGACGCAAAAGTGTTTTTCTGTTTATTATCAAATATAATTAATATATACAGAATAAATGTAATATTATATTTTATTATATAATCATAAATACAAAATACATAAATAAATATAACAATCAAATAATATTACAAAGCAAAAGTATAAAGACAAATGACATTCATGTAAAACATATTAGCATCCAACAAATTTAGCATTTTAATATATTAATGACAGTATAATATTTACGGCATATACATATACGGTAATATAATTTAAATATATTGTCAACAAAGCAATGATTAAAATATTGATGATTAAATATAATATATTTAGTAATTTATTAAATCATTTTATTTACTTTTTGTGGATATAATATTTATTGTTTTTATTTTACCCATAATAATTATTTCATAATAGTGTGTTCTTAATAAACAAAATATACATGAAAATAAAAATGTTAATAGATTTACATAGTTAAATACATTACACTCAAATAAAATGGCTAAATAACTAAGATTATAAATTCATTAAAAATCAAATCATTTGACAGATTATTCTATATATTCTGTGCGATGGGATGTCTCTATCAATGCTACACAATATGTGACATATATTTCTCATATTAAACGATAACATTTGTTAATTACGACAACTTTTCTGTCATGTCTTTCCCGGCGCTCATCATATGTTTGGACAAAATCGATGTCTTAAGGGATCAATACTTCAGACAATTTACCGTCAAATGGATAGGCATTTAGTAATAGATAGAGTGAACAGATTTTTCAGTATTCTAACAAAATATTCTACCAAATTTATCCAACTTTATTACGTTTAAAGTGCATAACAATACACTACATATTATAATAATGACATTATGATAATTTTTGAATTAATTATAAAGTACATTATTGATCTGTCTAGGAAATGTCTGCAAATTAAAATAAATTATAATAGAAAATATAAATAGGTCTAATAACATAAACATGTTTACATGTCTTATTTAATTTATATTGTTATTATATTTATCATGTCAATATGCTCAAGTTTCCTAATTAAAACTGTATATTAATTTTAATATAATAATATATTTAATAAGTCTAATATATTTATTATTAGATTATTACATTAACTTATAATACATAAACGAGGGGATCAACATGGGTGTGGTACTAATAAGGTTCATTATGTTTATGTCTATTGTAAAAATTATAAATATAGTCAAATAAAACTTTTATATTGTAAATAGTATAAAGTTTTAAACACTAAGGCTATAATAAATTTATTTTAAAACATGGATAAACTAAATGATATAATAATTTTGTTTAAAACAAATATTTTTCACAGAATATTCTACATATTCTGTGCGATGGGATGTCTGTATCAATGCTACACAATATGTGACATATATTTCTCGTATACAACGATAACATTTGTTAATTACGACAACTTTTCTGTCATCTCTTTCCCGGCGCTCACCATATGTTTGGACAAAATCGATGTTTTAAAAGATCAATACATCAGACAATTGAATATCACTTATCGTCAAACGGATAGGCATTTAATGATGGATAGAGTGAACACATTTTGCGGTAATTATACGATTCGGGAACAGTTGGATGTATTGCTCAAGAAATACGACGACATAATAGGCATGTGTTTTATGGCAAATACAAAGGATATCAATGCAATCAACGCATCAGATATTAATGCCTTTGATTTGTACACTGATTGCAATGATATCAGTCTCGTTCGGCAGACAATAGACTATCGATCGTAAGTATAATTATTAATATAAAATGCAATTTATAAATAAATGCTAGTTACTTAAAATTTAATATACTGCAAATGTAAAATACACACACTTATAGGAATTTTAAAAAATAATTAATTAGTTATAATTTATACTCTATGTATTGTTACAATAATATTAAGTGGTATATATTGTTAAATACTAATACTAATTAACATGTAATATTATAATATAATATTATTATGTAGTTTTATATTATAAAGTAAAGGGCCGGTCAATATATCTCGCACAAGTGGTTTGGTCAATTACTCCTATACCATAGGAGATAATCCAATTTTGTAAAAAGTATCTAAGAGCCCCATATACGCTAGTTCTTCTGAATATCT
>CAJPIZ010002836.1:0-12812 GCA_905368565.1 Medioppia subpectinata
CGTGCGGCGCTTCCAAAGACACGAACGCCACCCAAAGTACGACAACAATCGTGTCGTCGACGGCCACCGGACGCCTATCGATGTCTACATTTGTACCGATTTGTAACTTAACCGCAACTCAGCTGTCTTTTCACGGCCACAAAGACGCCGTCAAGTTCTTCGTGTGCACTAAGAATCTGATACTGAGTGGAGGCGAAGGCTATATCGACTTTCGACTGAATGGAGACGACGACTCCACCTCTCTGTCCAAAGGGGACAGATCTCACCTCATTGTCTGGGAATTGAGTCCATAGACACCCACTACAACACATACCGCACTCTTTCCGACCGCTCTTTTTGTTTTTAAGATTAGTTATTAATAATACATACAAAATATGACATAAATTTACTCAATATATATAATTTTATTTATTATTTTATTTGTTTCAAATTCATAACCAAAAAACTGAATGTTATTATAATTTATTTGTATAAAAATCGTTTGGATATTATATGCGTTTTTAGTGATTCTGTCGTTAGGTTTTAATTATTATTATTATTTTTGTTGAAATTTTCAATATATTTACTCTATATATACGTGCGGCGCTTCCAAAGACACGAACGCCACCCAAAGTACGACAACAATCGTGTCGTCGACGGCCACCGGACGCCTATCGATGTCTACATTTGTACCGATTTGTAACTTAACCGCAACTCAGCTGTCATTTCACGGCCACAAAGACGCCGTCAAGTTCTTCGTGTGCACTAAGAATCTGATACTGAGTGGAGGCGAAGGCTATATCGACTTTCGACTGAATGGAGACGACGACTCCACCTCTCTGTCCAAAGGCGACAGATCTCACCTCATTGTCTGGGAATTGAGTCCATAGACACCACTACAACACATACCGCACTCTTTCCGACCGCTCTTTTTGTTTTTAAGATTAGTTATTAACAATACATACAAAATATGACATAAATTTACTCAATATATATAATTTTATTTATTAATTTTATTTGTTTCAAATTCATAACCAAAAAATTAAATGTTATTATAATTTATTTGTATAAAAATCGTTTGGATATTATATGCGTTTTTAGTGATTCTGTCGTTAGGTTTTAATTATTATTATTATTTTTGTTGAAATTTTCAATATATTTACTCTATATATGTATTCATTAAATATTTTTTGTTTGTTTTTTGAATTTAAATATATTTACGACTATTTATATCGATTATGAAATTACGAATACATTGAATGCTTTTAATGTTTTAAGATATAAATTGTTAATAAATTGATAAGTTTTTCACTAATAAATACGTTTTTAGCATAAAATGATGTTAATATAACTTTATTACAATGTGTTATATTTGTAATATATAAGGATATTCAATAATTTTCCGCTAACTTGTTTTGGCCATTATATCGGAACCATTAAAGTGATAATATTGTAATTTTACATACAGATTCATGTCCGGCAATTTTTATAGTATAGGAATTTTTCAATCACGTGACTATATTCTGTGAAAGTGGAGGCTATGCGAGATCAATATTTACAGACTACTGTATTTATTATAGGGAGGGGTGGGGTTAGGGGTTAGGGGTTGTTAGAGGAGATGTCAAAGTGTTATATAAACTTAGAACCACTATATCATCGCAACTACACAACCACTACCACTATTGGTTTTCACACAACAGGGCACAAAACCATGCTCAATTTTAATAAAACATTTAATATGAGATAGAAAGTGACGAGAGTTAACACATTTAATAACAATCAAACAAATTAGACAAAAGTTATGAAAATATTTGTTGCAATCCAACACTTTATGGCAATCCCTGGAAAGGTGTGTCCGGTTTGCCCTCATTAGGAGGCGGAAGAATTGGGGGCTCATTAGGACTGATGGGCACTGCGCTCATCGACGGCTCACGCGGTGGTGGGGCTGACACAGGAGGCGGTGGCGGCACAGGTTTGGGCGCAGGTTTGGGGGCAGGTGGCGGAGGCTTTCTCTCCTTATCACCACTTTTTTCCTTCTCCTTCGACTTTTTGGACTCTTTAGGCGGACTTTCGGACTTTTCCTTTGATTCCTCATCTTTTTCGCTGTCAACAGTCTTTGCTAAACAATTGTCACAAAAATTAATCGTTTATTCATTGAATAATATTTTCTCTAATGATTTATTACTTTGTGATAATCGTTTGGTAATACAGCAGAGAGTTATGCAAACGGCTGTCGCTATGACCAGACTTAGGAATAATAGAAGTGTCAAATAAAGCCAAACATTGTTTTGATCCTTCGGTGCCGTGGGTTTAGTCCGCGTTGGGATCACAACCGTGTGTTGAGTAGATGTAGTGTCCGAAGTGGTTACTGTTGTCGGAGGTGTTGTTGCGGTCATATTGGGGTCGATAGTGGTTGAGATGATGTTGGGATCAGCTGTGGTGGTAGTTGTGACGGAAGAGACAGTAGTAGAGAGGACAGACACTGATGTCTGTGTTGACTGACCCAATACACCACTACTGGCGCACAGAATCACCACAAGTAATATAAATGTCGACATTAAGTGTCTTAAACTCATTGTTTTCGTAAAACTCAATGAAAACATAACTCAAGAGTTATAAGAAATTATAATTTATTTCACAATTAGATATAAGATATAAAGATATAAAGAGTATATTTATATTATGAAATCAGGAAATACGTTAAATCCGTAACAAAACCGTTAAATAAAATTGCAAAAAATAAAATCTTAATTAAATTCTCGTTCAGGATTTTTTTACTAACATGTATTGTTGGTTATAATTTATAAACATTGAATTGTATTGTAATTAAATACAATAATTATACAATACAGCTATTATAAAGAATTGTTATAAGTCTTGAACATAAAATTATTGCTTTATTTGTTGATAAATGAATTAAATGTACAATTAATGGATATCATTAAAAAAAACTATTAACAGAAATATATTTAGATCTTAAACAAAATAAAAAATTTATTTTAATTAAGAATCACAACAAGATATGCGTAAACTATTTTAAAACAAACATTTAAAATTAAATCAAATAACAATTAATTCATTAAATAATAAATTCCATGTAATAAATGGACAATAATTAACAGTTTATTGTTTAACACTTTATATCTAAAATGTTAAGAATCACATTAATATGATATAGTATTCACGTCTCTTAACCAATCACTAGATATAACTAATGGAAACAAAACGTTGTAATATAAGGTTAGATATGTTTTAAATGATTTTTAATTACTCAACCATTTTTAGCGTTAATAAGTTTGTTTGAGTCTCTGACAATAAATATAATGGCCATTAACATGATAGGGTCTATTTTTGAATAGACCTAGCATATAATTAATTTACACTGTTTTTACACATCTGGGAACAAACTGGGAATTATAGTTAAGTTTAGATATAATATTAACTATTAATAGAATTCAACTATAAGTTTATTGTTATATAATTGAATTAAGGCTTAAGAATATTCGTTAAATACTAGATTCATAATGTATGATATGTGATATCTATGTATGATATGTAATAGAATTGATATAGTTTTAGATTTTGATAATATTCGTATCATAATACTTAAGTCTAATTTTTGATCTATGTACATAATAACTTGTTATTAATAAGTTATAAATCAATTTTAATTAAATTCATAAAATTGCAATTAATGGTATAAGCCTCATAGCATAAAGCTTAACTTTAGCCCTTTTTATTACATGTCGCCCATAAAACATCAAACTATAAATATTTAACCTGAGATTCTGGTACACTAAACTATATTTAACCATGTTGTAAGAATAATTTACACCTATGGTGCAAAGTGAAATGTAAGTAATTTATATAGTGTACAAATAAGTTAATTGAGTGCATTAAGAATATTGTATATACAATATTTAACATAAACTTTATGTGTAGTTTATTAAAATTAATTATAAGTTATAACTGATTTAATGGGAATCTAATAACTGATATATTTATCTAATAGGAACATCAAATCTAATGGAAATTGTCTTAAGTTCAGACTTAACTATAAACATATTTGTTAGAAACTCTACTAAAACTAAATTGAACAAAATCTTACTAAATCTTTAGATCATAATTATGAGGTTATATACAGTAAATTAAATTGTATATTAAATTAGGGATAATATTTTAAATTTCAGAGACATGTTTTGTCGTCCTAAACTAAATTAGATTACACCACATTGTTTACAACATTTAATTATATTTACAATCATTGGTCACAACCATAGAGTGAGTGAAGTCCTTATGTTTCTCTCATTTATATCACAATTTTTATTTCGTTTTTATAAAATTTATATACTTTTCTACTAATAAAATAATCAAAAAACGATTTTAATAAATAACTATTTTTATATATTTATCAAACAAAACGATAATAATAATAATACTTTCTATTTTTGTACTATAAATTAATTATTGTTTTATAATTAACCATTAATTTAATATAACAATGAATAAAATATACAGAAAAATATGTTTTAAAACAGTGTAAAACTATAATTCGTTATTTGTTTCATAGAATTTGAGACATTATTTTAATAACAATACTCTTAACATTTTTAAATACTCTTAACTTTTATAATTAACAACTAATATAACAAATTAATTAATAAATTCGTATACTTATAACAAATTCTCTTATTATTTTAGTATTTATAAATAAATTAAACTTATAATTTGTATTAAAAAATATAATTGCTTTAGTTTTTACTAAATATAAACTTAATGTAAAAAGAAAAATTGAGACAACTATTTATTTGAACAAAACATTTACTACTATTTAGTACTCAATTATTTCTGATCGCTTTCCTGATAGAGAGAAGTGGTGTATAACTAGCGTTGTTATCAATTTGTTTTTTGGATTTTAAATAGAAATTTCCCATAAATTTCTCACTAATAGGGTTTCTAATATGTAATTGAAGGCGAATATTTTGCATAAAGCTGTGAAATTTTCACCGCAAACTAAATTCCGTGTTTGCCAACCCTGTGTGTGCCTTCACTGGTTTAGTCATTATTGAATTCATGTAATATTTAAATGTATTAATAATATATTGGATGTGTTTTAAAAGTGTTACGGAATTGGATTTCTGACAAACCTTTTTAATCAATAGTTATTTTCTGAATCGAAGGTATAATACGACCCCTGAGATAGAGCCCACACTTTATATAAATCTTGATCAAATAGTTATTCAAAAATATTATGATTAGATGTGTATATTATTTGTGAAATATTGAAAAACAGGCAGAGAGTAAAAGAACGTGATTTCAAACAGTTTTTCTAACAATGAAACGAAACTTTCTAATACCCAATGAGTGGATATAAAGTTGAACTGAAGTCTCTCTCTCTCTCTCTCTCTCTCTCTCTCTCTCTACATCTAATTAATTATATGAATTCTTTCATTTATAGTGGATTTAATTTAGACATTTTTTGAAACTCAAAATAACAATTATTAAATTTAAATAAAATATATCCCTATTTATAAAAGATTTACTATTTATATAACTATAGTTTATCTTACAAAATGTACGACGAAAATAAATTTTTGTATTATTTTACACAGAATTTTTCTAACTTTAGGTCAATAAATAAAGTTTATCCTAATTATAGTTAATAAAAAACTTACTTTACATTAACTATTGGCAAATCATTAATTATTTATATATGATCAGAGATTTCTATACAATATTTAACAATTTATAACAAACTAATCCATAGATTTAGAAAATGTCTAAACTTCTAAAATATTTTATATATTTTTAGTTTTCATTCTTAAGCCTCTCTTAATGATTACTTGGCGTTTATTATTGGGATTTTTAGATAAAAACTATACTATATTATAGTAAATTGCTAGAAATTAATATTCCGAATGAAAATGTCAAAGTTAAGTGTAAACTATGCTATTTTTAAATAAAAAATATGCTAATAATTTTCACTTCATTTGATTATACAGTATATTAAATGTATTTATTTGTTGTGTTTTATATGGCGGACGACATTACGTGTCTCTATAATAGCCAATTCATAGCTATTGTTAGTTTTGGTTTGAATTTGAAAAGAAAGAAAATCATTGAAGTGTGGGAACTGTAGGCCAGAAATACATCTGCTTTTCAAACTATATTTTTACCCAAAGGAAAAACAAAAGGCAATCGACTATATTCTTGATATGAATTTTATTTATTCATGTGTTTTTATTATTGATGTGCGATATATCTGTACTTTTATTATAATTGTATAAATATATCAAAGGATTACTTAATACACAAATTCGCAAAAGTTATAGGAATATATTGTTGTAATATTAATAGTTTTGCATTGAATTCCTAAATATTTATTTCGTTTAATGTTTATTTAGGAAACATGAAAATACCTTAATTTCTTTACTATATTCTGTATACAAACTATAAGAATATAACTTTAAATTTAAACACAAATTCAGTTTCAAAAATCAAGTTTATCGGCCATAATATTTACTAGAAAATAATAGCGTAATTCAATATACAATAATGTACAGTAGTTTGATTTGAACATAATATGATGATCACAACAGATAACACCAATATGGTTGGACGACATGTATCTATTGAATGCTCTGCCACTGCCCATCAACTCCAGTCCTTTCTATCTGTTCCCTCGACAACAGTTTAAGACATCAACGGATCAGTTAAGGCTCGCATCAGAGATCATTCAATTCACTTATGAGTTTCGGAACAGAATCGAAAAGTTTGTGTTATTTTATTTTGTATATTTTGTATAATCATTTTTGCGGTATTTATAACAAAATTACAAACAATTTGATCAAACATTACAGTCAAAGCCTATCACAAGATTATGGTTCGGGTCAGGGAAAGGGACAGCCGTTATGTATGCAAACGTATAAAAACTTCTTCAATGCCTATAGAATTGCTGGCGAAGAGAAAGACGAGATTTTATTGATTAATGAGAACCGAGAAGAAGATAACGAACACATTGTGATTGCCTCCAGAAATCAGGTTTGAGCTGAACTTTTCGTTACACTATTTTCTTAATATACATCAATAGATAGATTGCAATCATTTGTTTGTCACAATAATTACAATGAAAAATATATATACTATTTATTGGATTCTAGTTTTTTGTGCTTCAATTCAAACGAAATGAATTTCCATCCGTAGATGAATTGCTCGATAAATTGAAATACATTTGGTATTTGTCTAAAGAATATGAATCGTGCGCTCCTTTTGTCGGAATACTTACCACAGATAATAGGAAAATATGGGCCAACACTAGGAAACGGATGCTTTTGAGTGAGAGAGTGCTCTTCAATTTGAATTCAATTTAAATTTAAAGTGTTTTTTCAATGAATATTATATTTTTTCTTCTATTGAATATTTAGGCGATGTTAACAAACAGTCGTTGAAATATATCGAAAACTGTTTGTTTGTCATTTGTCTCGACGATTGTGTTTCCACTAAAACCACAAGAAATCAAAGACGAGACTCAATACAAATGGCACGAATGGATCCGACATATATGGCCTCTACTCTACTACACGGCGGCGGCTCTCAGTTTTACACACCCAACCGATGGTTCGACAAAACACTTCAGGTCTTTAATAATTGCCTTAAAAATACAGTTTTGTTTCATTCGCAAAAAAGCAATGATTAAAATTGCAAATTGAAATGTAATAGAAATTAAATCAAACAGATTATCATAGGAAAAGACGGCATATTTGGTGTGATTAGTGAGCATACAGTCTCCGAAGGGATGACTATTTTGCGCTTTTGCCAGGAATTAATCGATTATCTCGAAGAACATCCCTTTCATAGCAATCATCACAGGAAAGACTCGACAAAAGGCTTTCATAATAGGAATTCAAATGTAAATCTACACAACGGTGTGTTCCCATTGCACTGGGATATCGACGATAACATCAGCTTTCAATTGATTGAATCAACAAAACGAATCGATAAGTATGAATGGATGACAATGTTTTTAAATTTGGGATATTTTAAATGCTAAAACACTGAATAGTTTATGATAAGCGATATAATCGTACATTTATTTATGGAAGAAGTAATAGACGGATATTTATAGCAACAAAAAGCCATTACATAAATAGAAAACACAGGAATAATGCAATATTTTGTTTATAAATTTTTAATGAATTGCATTCTTGAGTTATAACAGCAATAGTGTCTTATTATATCTTTGGCCATATATTGATTTCTTAGTACATCTCAATATAAAAGCTATTCTAATCAATATTTACAGTGTTTTCTAATTAATTATTAATTCACAAAATTAATTATACACATAGACTGATAGCAGATGTGGATCTCTATGTCCTTCAATTCAATGAATTTGGCAAAGAGTTTGTGAAACAGCAGAAACTAAGTCCCGACGCTTTCGTTCAATTGGCCCTTCAATTGACTTACTATAAAGTGCACCGAAAATTAGTGTCCACTTATGAAAGCGCTTCTCTCCGACCCTTTAAACTGGGAAGAGTTGATAACATCCGTGCGGCCACTCTCGAGGCCTTGGCCTGGGCTAAGGCCATGTGCGATGAGATACCAGAGATTACTGTTTAGTTTTTTAACACAATTTAGTCAACTTGTTATTTAACTAACAATAAATTTTCCATTCATTAGGAAAGACATAAGACCGAAATGTTTCTAAAAGCTATGGCAAAGCAAATGGAAATTTTGAAATATGTTTGTATAGCAAAAAATTGCTTTACTTTTTTGAAAGTTTCAAAATCTATTAAATATTTTAGACAATCTGCGGCCACGGGATAGACAATCACTTACTCGGACTTAACGTGATGTCCAAAATCAACGACAAAGAGATTCCGTCACTTTTTAAAGAAAAATCATACAAAGAATTCTTGAATTTCCGTTTGTCGACGAGTCAATTGGCGACCGAAAAGGGCATTCTTGTCGGCTATGGACCCGTTGTTGCCGACGGTTACGGCTGTTCTTACAATATATGTCAAAATGTGATCACATTCTGCATCAGCTCTTTCTTCAGTTCGTGCGAAACGAGTTCCGATTTCTTTGCCCTCAGTTTAGAGGGAAGTCTACTTCAGATGCGAGAGCTTTGTATTAAAATCAATTCATATCAAACTTGATCTTCAGATAACTGTGTCTTTCATACAATGAGTGATTAGAAACGTTGTCAACGAGTGTATCGATAGATGTTATAAAAATACGAATTTATTAATTAATTTGTTATATTAGTTGTTAATTATAAAAGTTAAGAGTATTTAAAAATGTTAAGAGTATTGTTATTAAAATAATGTCTCAAATTCTATGAAACAAATAAATGTTATAAAAATACGAATTTATTAATTAATTTGTTATATTAGTTGTTAATTATAAAAGTTAAGAGTATTTAAAAATGTTAAGAGTATTGTTATTAAAATAATGTCTCAAATTCTATGAAACAAATAATGAATTATAGTTTTACACTGTTTTAAAACATATTTTTCTGTATATTTTATTCATTGTTATATTAAAATAATGGTTAATTATAAAACAATAATTAATTTATAGTACAAAAATAGAAAGTATTATTATTATTATCGTTTTGTTTGATAAATATATAAAAATAGTTATTTATTAAAATCGTTTTTTTTGATTATTTTATTAGTAGAAAAGTATATAAATTTTATAAAAACGAAATAAAAATTGTGATATAAATGAGAGAAACATAAGGACTTCACTCACTCTATGGTTGTGACCAATAATGATTGTAAATATAATTAAATGTTGTAAACAATGTGGTGTAATCTAATTTAGTTTAGGACGACAAAACATCTCACTGAAATTTAAAATATTATCCCTAATTTAATATACAATTTAATTTACTGTACTGTATATAACCTCATAATTATGATCTAAACATTTAGTAAGATTTTGTTCAATTTAATTTTAGTAGAGTTTCTAACAAATTTGTTTATAGTTAAGTCTGAACTTAAGACAATTTCCATTAGATTTGATGTTCCTATTAGATAAATACAAAGTTTGTATATCAGTTATTAGATTCCCATTAAATCAGTTATAACTTATAATTAATTTTAATAAACTACACATAAAGTTTATGTTAAATATTGTATATACAATATTCTTAATGCACTCAATTAACTTATTTGTACACTATATAAATCACTTACATTTCACTTTGCACCATAGGTGTAAATTATTCTTAAAACATGGTTAAATATAGTTTAGTGTACCAGAATCTCAGGTTAAATATTTATAGTTTGCTGTTTTATGGGCGACATGTAATAAAAAGGGCTAAAGTTAAGCTTTATGCTATCAGACTTATACCGTTAATTGCAATGTTATGAATTTAATTAAAATTGATTTATAACTTATTAATAACAAGTTATTATGTACATAGATCTCAAATTAGACTTAAGTATTAATATGAATATTATCAAAATCTAAAACTATATCAATTCTATTACATATCATACATAGATATCACATGTCATACATTATGAATCTAGTATTTAACGAATATTCTTAAGCCTTAATTCAATTATATAACAATAAACTTATAGTTGAATTCTATTAATGGTTAATATTATATTATATCTAAACTTAAATATAATTCCCAGTTTGTTCCCAGATGTGTAAAAATAGTGTAAATTAATTATATGCTAGGTCTATACAAAAATAGACCTTATCATGTTAATGACCATGTATATTTATTGTCAGAGACTCAAACAAACTTATTAACGCTAAAAATGGTTGAGTGATTTAAAATCATTAAAAACATATCTAACCTTATATTACAATGTTTTGTTTCCATTAGTTATATCTAGTGATTGGTTAAGAGGCGTCAATACTATATCATATTAATGTGATTCTTAACATTTTAGATATAAAGTGTCAAACAATAAACTGTTAATTATTGTCCATTCATTACATGGAATTTATTATTTAATGAATTAATTGTTATTTGGTTTAATTTAAATGTTTGTTCAAATAGTTTACGCATATCTTATTGTGATTCTTAATTAAAATAAATTTTTAATTTTGTTTAAGATCTAAATATATTTCTGTTAATAATTTTTTTAAATGATATCCATTAATTGTACATTTAATTGATTTATCAACAAATAAAGCAATAATTTTATGTTCAAGACTTATAACAATTCCTTGTATTGTATAGTTATTGTATTCAATTAAATACAATACAATACGATGTTTATAAATTATAATCAACAATACATGTTAGTAAAAAAAATCTTATACTTCTGAACGAGAATTTAATTAAATTTTATTTAACGGTTTTGTTACGGATTTAACGTATTTTCTGATTTCATAATAGAAATACACTTTTTATATCTAATTGTGAATAAATTATCATTTCTTATAACTCTTGAGTTGTGTTTTCATTGAGTTTTACGAAAACAATGAATTTAAGACAATTAATGTCGGCATTTATATTATTTGTGGTGATTCTGTGCGCCAGTAGTGGTGTATTGGGTCAGTCAACACAGACATCAGTGTCTGTTCCCTCTGTCATCACAACTACCACCACAGCTGATCCCAACACCATCTCAACCACTATCGACCACAATATGACCGCAACAACACCTCCGACAACAGTCACCACTTCGGACACTACATCTACTCAACACACGGTTGTGACCACAACGCGGACTAAACAGATTAAACCCACGGCACCGAAGGATCAAAACAATGTATGGCTTTATTTGACACTTCTATTATTCCTAAGTCTGGTCATAGCGACAGCCGTTTGCATAGCTCTCTGCTGTATTACCAAACGATTATCACAAAGTAATAAATCATTTGAGAAAATATTATTAAATGAATAAACGATTAATTTTTGTGCAATTGTTTAGCAAAGACTGTTGACAGCGAAAAAGATGAGGAATCAAAGGAAAAGTCCGAAAGTCCGCGTAAAGAGTCCAAAAAGTCGAAGGAAAAGGAAAAAAGTGGTGATAAGGAGAGAAAGCCTCCGCCACCTGCACCCAAACCTGCGCCCAAACCTGTGCCGCCACCCCCTGTGCCACCGCCTCCTGTGTCAGCCCCACCACCGCGTGAGCCGTCGATGAGCGCAGTGCCCATCAGTCCTAATGAGCCCCCAATTCTTCCGCCTCCTAATGAGGGCAAACCGGACACACCTTTCCAGGGATTGCCATAAAGTGTTTGATTGCAACAAATATTTTCATAACTTTAGTCTAATTTGTTTGATTGTTATTAAATGTGTTAACTCGTCAATTTCTATCTCATATTAAATGTTTTATTAAAATTGAGTGGTAGTGGTCGTACAGTAGTTGCGATGATAAATAGTTGCGATGGAGTGTATAGTGGTTCGTAAGTTTATATAACACTTTGACATCTCCTCTAATCACCCCTAACCCCTCCCCTCCCTATAATAACCCCAGCAGTCTGTAAATATTGATCTCGGATAGCCTCCACTTTTCCAGAATATAGTCACGTGATTGAAAAATTCCTACTGTATATAAAAATTGCCGCACATGAATCTGTATACTGTACAAATGAATTTGTATATGCAAAGTTACAATATTATCACTTTAATGGCTCCGATATAATGGCAAAAACAAGTTAGCGAAAAATTATTGAATATCCTTATATATTACAAATACAACACATTGTAATAAAGTTATGAAATTAACCGCATTTTATGCTAAAAACGTATTTATTAGTGAAAAACTTATCAATTTATTAACAATTTATATCTTAAAACATTAAAAGCATTCAATGTATTCGTAATTTCATAATCGATATAAATAGTCGTAAATATA
>CAJPIZ010002837.1:0-12809 GCA_905368565.1 Medioppia subpectinata
AAATTAACTTTAAATTTCACATTCATTTCCTATTTTAGATGAAAACTTTACGTTAAGATATGCGCTAACAATAAGTTAACGTTCACTAAAAATACATATTATATACGTTTATATACAGTTCAGAGACAGAAAGTGAGTCCACAACTTGTTTTTTGGCTGTTGTTGTTATGCAATCGTAGAGATTGTGTGAAAACAAGTTTTGTTTGCAAAACTATAGTTTTACATCTCTTTTAAGAAATATATCCAAAATTTTCTTCAGCTCTCCTACTCTTATAAAACACTATTTTGTTGAATTTTAAGCATTTTGTCACATCTTTGACCGGTTTTACATTTTTAATTGTTAACTACACAAGGGATCCATTAATATTCAGGTTATAATACGAGTTATTTGTTATTTTCATTAAAATATAAAAACTTTTCATATATTGTATTTAATAATTGAAAGTGTATTGATTTACTTGTATTTTACTTATCAATTGTGTGCCTAAAAACTAATATTTCAAAAATATTAAACATTTAAATAATAGACTGGTTTTTTGAATAGAAATTTAAACCAAATGTTGGTTTTTGTTGAAGTTTTGAGTTTAACGTAAACATAGTATTAAATTTATTGTCCTTTTATTTTCAATTGCAATCTTATATTATATTTGGTTTTCATGTAAACTGATATTTGAATGTAAAGTTTTGGAGACAATAACTCCCGAGAAATACAATTCGCTAAACAAAGACAGGAATTGTATGTCTGTTAAGGTTTTAAAACTAATAAAAAGGTTTTTATCTAAATTATGTTGTATTTTGAGACAAACAGCAAAATAAAGTCAGGTATTGTTTGCCGACAATAAAATGGTAATGAATTTTACTTTTAATTTAGCGTAAAAATATAAAAACATTTCAATTGCCATAAATTGATCGCTAGACTAATGAAACAGAATAATAAAAGCCATAATAGAGTATTCGTTAATATTTTAGAGAGACGTTTAACCAGAAAGAAAGAAAGAAAGAGAGAGAGAGAGAGACTAATGAATGCATTGAAATGTGAAGTCAATAGACATTAATGTTTGAAAGTCAATAAAATAGTGTTTTATAAGAGTAGGAGAGCTGAAGAAAATTTTGGATATATTTCTTAAAAGAGATGTAAAACTATAGTTTTGCAAACAAAACTTGTTTTCAAAAAATAACAAATAACTTGAATATTAATGGATCCCTTTTGTTGCTAACAATTAAAAATGAAAACCCGGTCAAAGATGTGACAAAATGCTTACAATTCAACAAAATAGTGATTTATAAGAGTAGGAGAGAGAGAGAGAGAGAGAGAGAGAGAAATGATAGTCATATGAAATAAAATGTTGTGTCAAAACACGTTGCAAAGAGTGAATAGAAAAGGCATTTCAAACAGAGAGGGAGAGAACGAAGTGAATAGTCTTCACAATAAGTCATTATTGTTTGTATTGTTAGTTAACGAATGAAAGGTCATTACCGTCAGGAAATCAAACATCATTAACAATATTGAATGAAACATTAGCTTATGTTGTTTTTTAGCCATAAATTATATAAGTTATGGTATATTATGCTATATTATGTTGTATTGAAATAAGTGTTGTATAAGAAATTTGAGCACAGAATTAACACTACTGTTGTTTCACTCCATATGTATAGCCATTAGTTGTGAGTCCTATCACACCATTTATTATCGATATATTTAATTTACGACATAATGCAATGTACAGTAAAATATATTTAGCAATAAAATATTGTATAAAAATATTTGAGTATTTGTCGAGTGAAGTGACTCTAGAATTAATAATTTAATGATTAGACAATATTACCTACACTTTATATAATGTTACATTGTATACTACACTGTATCGATGCCGAATGTAAAGTCAGGTATAGTTTCCTTTGGAAAATATTTTATTGACTTTTAATGATTGAAAATTCCTGTCAAACATTCAATATTAGATTCACATATTTCTCTATTAAATAAGACATTTTTTATTGTATTTCTTATGTGAAATATTTTATTGCTTTAAATGGATAAAAGACACGACACATGAGATATATTCACTATTTTTTACAAAATTATTATCTAATTTCTTATACAATATTTTGGCTAATTATGGAAATACTCCCATAATCTTGAACTTCAAGACAAGAATTCAAGTTTACGGCATAAACTCATTTGGATTAGAAAAACGGTTAATGTTTTTCAAAGTAAACAATATTTCATATATTAATGCATTTCCATTCAATCGATAATTATTATGATAACAGAATAAATATAACTGTTATATTGTTTTGGTCTCAGTTTATTGACTTTCAAACATTAATGTCTATTGACTTCACATTTCAATGCATTCATTTCTCTTCCTCTCGCTCTGCATTCATCTCTCTCTCTCTCTCTCTCTCTCTTTCGGATATATTGCTCTATTTATTACATATATTTCTCAATTATTTCTCAATTATTTTAATTTAAATTTTTTGAATTTAATTATAGGTCTGCGAACAAATCATCAATCAAGAGATCTGCCCGCCCCGGATCTATTTATAAACTGACCTCTCACTTTAAAACTATCAAACCACGCGCAAAAATAATAAAAAAGAGCGGTAGTTTTGCTAACAACACTAAGAATAAGCGTAATCGTACAAAGAAAGTAAGGTTCACCATTACATCATTGGGCGCACCCCTATCCCCGACCCCAATGCAGGGTGAAGAGAAAGGTGCTTTATTCAAGCTTAATACAAGAGCAATGAATAAATTGTCTGCTCAATTACGAACTGATCTACAGGTATTTCATTATAATAGATTGACAATATTTAAATTTTTATTCATTTTATTTAATGACAAGTTCATGAAACGGCCCCAACTTATTTCGCGTATTAAACAGCGCCCGGATGTGTTGAAGCCTTTTTTAGGGCCAGATGTCCCTTATAAACGCTTAAAACACGTGCACATTCTAGACACTATTAAAGACATGGACACCACATCCCAACCGGATCCCGTATCTGGCGACAGTTATGAGATCTTTGATATTATCGGCGATTTCATGTTTAATGAAAAGATGCATTACATTGTGCGGTATAAAGGTTGGCCTGACTATGGCGTTTTTTATCGTTCGGATCTCGAGTCCGGGGCTGCCGTGGTTTTATTCAATTATGAATATCCAGGCTTAGTCCAAACTGGAGCCCTACCGAGTGGTACTCGTGGACACTCTTTAAACAGGCCTCTTAAAGGGAGGGGCCGTATTGTCAACTTTATGCTTTCGTCCCTGCATTCTATGGGGCTATATATGCGTGAAATCGGAATTATTGGGTATTAATTTTCTTCATATTTTTTAACTAAATTATTTCATTAACACTTCTTGTTTTTGTGTCTTATTATATTTTATTTAGTGCTAATAATAGTACCATTCGAGAAGTTGAAGTAAAATTGTGGCTAAAATTGGTGGAAGTCTGGGATGTCGATGAAAACCTTTTCTTATCTCCAAAAATAATTGGCCACAATACTACAATGAAAATTGACAGGAGTGTCAGAGACAGTAATTCTGTACTATTTACCCGTTATTTCTATTTAAATTATCATAGTATACGGTTAGCTTTATTGGAGGGCAGAAAATATCATACTGCTGTTTATCTTATTCTGGCTCCATACGCTAATTATGGTATTCACGCGAACGTCTTAATTCAAAGAAAGTCCATCGATCACCTCAAATGTAAACGTATATTTATATATTCAATCAAGATTATACTTATTTGTTATTTTTCCTAATTTATCAGACTTCTACTTTGACCCTTTATCTATTGATGGCGAGTATAGAAAGGGTTTACCCAAACAACTGGAGCGAAATCTAAGTGCTATTGAATCTAGTGCTAATTGGATTGTAAAAGTCTATCGGGCTTTTGGTGATCAGCGAATGTTCAGTGATTGCTTTAAGCGCTCACTTATATTCATTGCCAACTTTCTTGATGATCAGAATATTCTGTACGAATACAATTGGACTCCATATCATTGCACTAAAAAATAGCTCAAATGAGCAGTATTTTAATACAACTAAACTAGGCACAGCACAGTATTGCCTCTATTGTCTTATAAACAATTACATTATTATTATTATTTACATATGGCTGATTATTGTATTCACTTCCCATTTGATAATTATTATCATTTATTATTGATTGATATTTAATTTTCGTAATTTTTCTCTTCTTAATATTCACCTAATTAAATATATTTTATTGCAAAATAATTTAATTGTCATTTACATTATTTTTCCATGTATTTAATATTTATTGTAATTTTTAAATAAAGTATTTTTGTCCTATTTCTATTTTTTTGTGTTTTTATTTAATTATTATTATTTTAAAGAATTCTGTTTTAAGTATTTTATAAAATTACTTATAATAAACATTTATAAAATATTTTACATATATACAATGCAACTTTTCCATAAGGACATAATTGCAGAAAAGCATCGAGGCATTCAACAAGCAATCATAATCTAATATAAATTTTAGGTTCAATTTAATTTTATTATAAATATTTAATCCCAATTCAGATATGAATAATGTGGTTTATCGGATTGTTAGGCCCCCTGTTCTATAGGAGTCGGAATGATATTGTATGTTAACCCTATGGCTATTACTTTATAATGGGGAAATTCTTTTATTATAGGGAAGCATAATATGAAAGAAACTGGTAGTTTCTCTCCATGTTAGTCCTATGGGATTAATGATAAGTCTATGGAAAAATGCTTTAACATGGGTTTCCATTGGGTTACAACTTAAGTCTAAAACATAGGGATAACATATGTAATGCTTAATTTATGAAAGTAATGTTTTTTTTTAAAAATGGGATAATGTTTCTTCCATGGAGGTATATTAATAGAATTTTCCATAATATATAGAACTAATTTTTGTCAGAAAACATTTGAAATTTTCAAAATAATAATAGTGAGGGTATTCTAACAATAGTATTATACAAATTTAAAATTATTGATGCATTTCTCGAATTGTGGTTAACTTGCAGTATCACTGTGTAGAACATGTTTTAACTATGATATTAATATTAAAACTTACAGCTAATTCAGCTATGAACAATATGTTTTATAAGATAGTTAGGCCTATACCTTACTTTCTTTTTGAGGTTTAATATGAGATTACTGCACAAATCTATGGCTATGTATTAATATTAGTTTATATCAAGTTTATAACATAAGATTCATATGGTAATGTTAAGTCTATAGGCAATGTTAAGTCTATAATTAATATTGGTCGTATAGTGTCTAAATATGTTAACACTATGAAAATAGTATTAAATTTATGATATTTCTATTGTAGTCATTAACTATGTGGATAAAGTTGATTCATACTTTGAGTATTGCCTATGATGAATGGATTTTCTGTGCACTTTGTTTAATTATCTATTTCTTAATAAATCTTATAACTAGCGCTTCCAGATATACAGGAATGATCCGTATTATACAAGAATTAAGGAATATTTTAGAGTACCGGATGATGTCATTACTGTAAAAAATTTTTTTTTTTAAAAACGGAAATAAATATTTTAGCAACATACTATAAAAGTATACTAATGTTCTGATTTATTAATAATACTGTAAAATAAATCCTGTATATTCAATATTTGAATTAATGTTGAAAATCAAATAATTTTAAACATAATAAACTTAATTATAAAATACATTGGATTAATACTTGAATTTTTGTAAAGTATAATTCTTTAGAAATTGTATTAATTTAAAGTTTTTTTAATTTATTAATAATAAAATACTAAAAAATACAGAAATTTTAAGTAAACTTTGTACAATTATAAAGGAAATCCAAAATACCGCCTGGCAATGCTACCTATAACTGTCCTATCTATTAATTAACAACTCATTTTCCCTTTTTGCCCCGGTAAATGTCTATCTATAATTTTAACCAATATTCCCTCTTTACCCTGTTAAATGTCTCTAATTTATAATCCTAACCACTTTCCTTCTTTCCCACCCCGGTAATTGTCCTTAACTAACTTAATCACTTTTCCTCCTTTTCACCCTGGTCATTACAGTATTTAACTTAATATCCCATTTTACTTCTATGGCTATTCTCTTAACACAGTGTTCTTAAGTTTATGGAAAATCATTACAGGATGAGTAATTTAGTCTATAGTTACTTAACTACAGCCAATTGTAATTTCCATGCAATATTAACTTTATGACTAACGTTAAGTCTATGACAATAATAAGTCTATGGGTAATCCTAGGTTTATGAAAATATTAAACCCTATATTAAAATGTTGTTGATAATACTAGTTTATTCCTTAAATATGTCAAAACAATCTGAATCTCATTTCACTAGTATATGTTATTTTAACCATGTGTAGGTCAAAAATTTGTAAGCATGACTAATTTTAATAAACACGGCTGTTTCCAATTAATTAAAAGTTGTATTTTATGTTTGCATTTTTAGTATGTCAGTTTTCTTAAAATATTTTTAAAACGGAATATTCTAACTTTGTTGAACAGATTATATTTTTGTAAATTTATCAGTGTAATCCTATGAAAAAAGTTAACATAGTTATAAAATTACAGCAAAATGTTTAGTTATGAAAAATAGATATTACGATGAATTGATAAATTACACGTAATAGTTATTCGGGTGAATTAATATATAAATTTGGTTTTTGTTTTAAGAAATAGATTTAGTTACTAAATTAATAACAATTTTATTTTAATATTTTTTTTCCAATCAAATTGTTCCTGGTAAACCAAGGGATTATATTAACTCAAACATTATTTACCTATAAATTCTACGAATTACTGTTAAGAAAAATACGCAATAACATGAATAAAATGATAATGATGTTTAAAAAAAAAGCCGTAAATTTACTTAAGATGGTTTACACCTTTTGTAGAGTGTGCCGTCAAAATTAATAGTAATTGTAATTTTTATAACAACATTAATTTACGGAACTAATGCAGTTTTAATTTTATGTATAAAATTTTTAATATGTGACAAGTTTATTATACTCATGTTAACATTTACAAGGTATGCCAACCATTCCCCGTGCGAGACTAAAACTATAATTAACATATTAAATCGTTTGTTTGCTATCAGACCATGATCACTCCGTGAAAGTCCCAATGCTTCCTATATGCATGAATACTAATCGATGGTTATGTTTCATAATGAAAATTTTTACGTGTTATTTTCATTATCGGGATTATTATTGTTCTATTTCTTTATTTTGATACCATGCTTAGTAATACTTATTATTAATTAAAATCCATGATTATTTATTTAAAACAATTTATTATTATTGGATTTACACTTCTAATGTTCAGAGCTTAAATTATTATTTTATAAGTTTAAAAAACTTATTAACAGTCATTTACCCTGTTGTTTTAGTTATTAATTAGTGGTATTATAGTATAATTTCCTAACGCAATTATTGTTATTGAACTTTTATTCTTTTAATACTTCCATAATCACTTTAATCTAATCTTAAAAGACGTAAAACAATTCTTAATTTATTCAATCATATCCTAAAATAACCTTAATGAAACTTTTATAACTTTTAAAACAAAATTTCAAACCTTAAAATATCTTATCTCCATATTTATCATAGAAATATCAACATACTTTTTTCATATTTACCTTTTTTAAATATTCATTTATTCACTTATAATAATTTTTCTTATATATCATACTTTATTTTAAAACGCAATATTTTTCTTTGCTTATTAATCAACCCTTTACTTGATCAAAGGTAATCAATTCTTTATGATTATACTCAAGATAGTATAGTGCGATTGAGATAGTATAGTGAGTTGGCCAACTCTGTATTTATTTACCATAAAGACAATCACCAGTACCAAATAAAAACTACTCGCGAGCTTTTCTTATATACTTAAAACATATGTAATTCATCTACATCTATATCTTCTATTTATATTCTAATCCCTAAAACATAATACTATAATTTTAACCACTTTGTTCTTAATGTAATAAATTAATTCACATTGTATATTATTTTATTCTCTTTTAATTGATCTTGTTTATACATAATTACTTATAAGTCTTATAGATCGCACACCAGCTTAAAGTAATATTAATTGTATTAATTTCTTAATTTGTTAATTCAATTATTTATACACAATTTAATTCAATAGACTTTGAAAATTAAAACTCAAGCCGAAAATTGCGCATATAAAAGGCCCAAGCACCTAATCCCCAAAATTCTATTTTTAGTTTATTGTTATTTTTAGCTATTATTCGATCACAATTTTTATTAAACATATTATTTATGAAATAATATATTGATCTAATTATAATTATTGAATACAAAAGATAATAATACTGCCAATTAATATCGTTTTGTAATATTTTATAAAAATGTGATTTTATATAATTGTGAATTTGTTTCTATATGTTGCTTTTCTACAAAAGTCCATTTTTAAAACAATTTATCGAATCAACCAATTAATGAAATCTGATTTTGTCAATGAATACTATTTTTAATTTATTTCGTCTGTTTTAATAAATATGCCAATTTATATGTGACTGTTGTATTATATATGTATAAAATAACACATTTTTTTCCATCCAATCTATGTAACTTTTACTTTGTTATTTCGATAATAATTAATTTTAATTAATTTATTAATCTTCAAACTATCATGCAATATCGCGTTTAATTGCAGGATTTTTTTTTCTAAAAGAAAATTATCTTTTACATTTTTATTTTTTATATAATACATAATTGTTGTCAAATTAATCATAAATTTAATTTTTCCAATTGTATTCGTATTTATTCGTTTTAACCATTAAAAGTTAATTATTAACTCTTCATTTGATCATTACAAATGTATGGTTCGATTGAATCGACAGATTTCAGTTGTCAATTAATTAGTAATTAATTTCTGTATAATTTATGCACACAATTTTTTCCAATAAACTAAAAAGTATACTGCACTTCAGATATATTAATCCAATACATGGGTTATATCAATTTAGTCATTAGTAATTTATATTTTTGCATGTTACTTGTTTATGCATATTATTTATTCCAACACTGCGATTTAATTACATTAAATCTTTACATTTATATTCTAATTCTCATAGCTCATTAGCATTAATGGCTATAATTATAAAAGCAAATTAATTTTTTTTAATGCTTTTATTCATATTGAAGCGCTGTTATGATTTGACTTTTACCCTTTGTTTTGTACTTTTTACTTATTATATACATTTCGTTGTACTAAAACTTTTAATCAATCTGTTTTGTTGTTGTTTTTGTTAAAATTTATAGTGTCTATGTTTATGCATATTTATTATTATTGATATTCCGTTTTGTCTTATTGTCCGTGACTTATCATTATGACACATATTTTGTAATGAGTTAAATTAATTGCTACTCTATCATTTCACTTTTCCTTATATTTTAAAAGTCATGATCGCTCCTTTTTACTAATACAAGCACACATCCCAGACTCCGACTTTCCGAACAAACTTGAGTCAATAAATTAGGGTCAGTATTGTTGTCCCTATTTTGTCTATCACCCATAGTTCCCGCTTAAGCTGTGATTCAGTGATACCGCGATCAGCAGTTCAAGCTCGTCCCCGCTAGTGGCAAAGAAATCCCGAAGGGCAAACCGGGACTACCCCTCTCAAGTATCACCCCATCAAATATATCACATCTAAAACTTAAGGTTCAAGACTTAATAGCTAAACTTTTAACTCTTCAATCTACTTACTCAAGTTATACTTCATCTCAACAACACAACTCACAAATTATATTCCTTCAAAGTCGTATCGCCTGTATATTGCTTGTTCACAACATTTACTTTTGCTATTCTATAATTTTGTTGAAACCTCTTGAATGTATTTTATTTATGTCCCATAAAATTAGCTTAAGAGCTCTAAAATTTTCCTATGTTTTTCATAATATAACCAGAAAAGCTAAAATACGTTTTCCCATAAAATTATTGGTCTACTTTAATTTACCTAATCTATTTGTTATTTACCCAAAATGTTTTTATATTTAAATTTTGCCTAAAACTAGAAATACACATTTTGTTAGAAGTGACCTGTAGATATATTTTATATTTAATTTCTATAAATTACTATATAAATTTTTTATATTTAAATTTCGTTATAATTATATTAATTTTGACTAATTAAATGTGTATATTTGTTTCCCTATAAATTTAAAATTTCTTTATCTCTAAGCCCGAAACTATCTACTGTTTTTTACTTGACCTTAGTATTCGTTCTCCATATCTCGATTGTATTCTCGAACAATCCAACGAGTTATGACCTCTCATTTTACAATCATAACAATACCTGTACAGTTTATCAACTTTACTATTTTGTGAACATATCGACACATCATTCGTTTGTTCAGACAATTCGGATACTTGATATGTGTTAACGGCATTGTTAATTTTATTTTGTTCATATGAATTTTTAATATTTTTGTCTATCCATACCAATTCTTTAATTAAAGTTTCAATAGATTTTGGAATTTTCGAGACTAAATATCTTTTATAAATTGGTGGTAAATTATATTTAATTATTTTTATTATTGTTGAGACTGACATATCGGGGTCAAAATCTTTACATAAACTTTCAATTTTTCGTGCATAATTTGCAACATCTTCTTCAGGTGTTAATTTTACATACAATAATTGTCTTAAAACAATATCATCTTGTAATTTATAGAATACATTCAAAAACTCATTTCTGACTTTTATCCATGTAACTGACTCTAGGTTATATAATTTTCCATTGAACCAATCTAATGCCCTTCTCGATAAATAGCTCTTAAACAGATTCACTTTCTCTGAATCGCTTGACACCTTTGTATTTACACATAATGTTTCAAATCTTACTAAAAACAATTTTGTATTAATTTCGTCACGTATCGGGTAATAGTCTCCACTAAATGGTTTCATATTTACAAGTGAACTATTTGCCATTTTTGACAATTTATTTGACATTAGCTTTATACAAACACTTCGCGATTAGACTAGTAAGTATAGGTCATCACAAATTATTCAAGAAGTAACCCGCTTTGCAGCAAAAAGCGGCAATTTTGCTAATTCTAAGGTATTATCCATTGTATGAATATGCCAGCGATGCTACTTACAAAATAATGTGCCTAATCCCGGACGGGCCCCCATAAATGTCGCGTATAAAACTCACCCCGTAAAATATAAGTCTTATAGTATATTCTTCGTATTAAGATGTATAAAACAATACCTTTAATACCGACATTTGGTATTAATTGACAATATTACTATAGTTTCTTAAGTGAGTTTTAAGCGGTTTTCCCGTTACTAGTTCTGTATTAGTCTAATCATTGAACCTTATTACCCGAGAATACTATGTCTATAGGTTAATTATATGCTCTTCATTTACAAATGTCTAGGGGTTAATTATTTACACAGCAATTAAATAGTAATATTATACATATGTCTAGGGGTTAATTAACATGATTAATCTAAGACAGCGCTTAGAGTGGTTGCAATATGATACAATTATTTATATACAAGTGACTAGCGGTCACTATTTCGATGTCAGGGGTTAACGCGATTGACTTAACTGATTTGGTTTTGTTTGGGCGACGCCCAGTCGTTCCCCATCAAGTATTGTTGGCTCCGTTTAGTCAGACTTATAGCTAAAACACACTCTATACAGACTCGATACATTTGTATTATGTTATAATACAACAGTTATGGAAAAAGGTTGATCATTAATTATATTTACATTATGAACTATGTGAGTTATTACACTATAGCTCGAGTAATAAAATTAAGTAATAATCTATAAAGGTAAGGGTATCAAAAAGGAATGCAGCTGTTTAATAGAGGTGCTTCACAATACCTCTAGCGACGGATAATTCTATAGGGCTACCGCCAGACCTAGTTTCTAACATCAAACACTTAACGTGTTGGTCATTCAATATGGTCAAACCTTCGTAGGCCATAACATCAAATTTATATAATCACAAGACAAGACAAGACAATCACAATACTGTAGTGCACTTCTATAGGACAAGCACAATGACCTTTTCTAACAATAATTAGTAATATAGTGCACTTTAAAGGAACAAGCACAATGACCTTTTCAATTATAGATACAGTGCAACTTTTAAGGAACAAGCACTATGACCTTTTCTATGAATATTAAACAAACCAGTCTATATTTACTTATTGATTGTATTTAATATTCTAAACACATCAATTTAATTGTTGGTCTGACTTGAGCATCGATCCTTGGGTCCACCACAATCGGCAACCCCCGACTTAGATTGTGGCCACAATGGGCGCACAATAATTAGTATTTATATAATATATTAAATAGTTAATAATATGCAAGCGTATAGTTTTATAAATATTTATTAAGTATATTAAATATAAAGAAAGATATTAATTGACTTACATTAAGGTGATTAAGGACAGTGAAGATTGAAGTGAGTGTAAGACACGAACACATAGATAGTCAGAATGCCACACCCAAACGGGCATTCAAACACAAGCTTAAACCTATATCTCCTATACTAAGACTCAGGAAAAGCTAAAACTAACATTAGATCTAAAATATAAGTGAGAAGTAAAGTCGTAAATAGTATAACTCACGAGAGTTAAGAGAAGAGAATATCTGTAAGAGTACTGTACTATGTCTCTAAGACATGTGTAGGCTGTGTGTTGAGAAAGACAAAAGCACTCGTTTTTATACTCATTGATAGTGTCATTGTTTAACGCAGGAATGAGTCATAAGTTGTTATAGCGACTTGACATGCTCCCAGT
>CAJPIZ010002838.1:0-12807 GCA_905368565.1 Medioppia subpectinata
CATATTTCATAATATCGTATAAATTATTAACAATTGAATTAACTTTTATTATTATATTTAATTGTTTTTATGTTAAATGTATTACCATTTACAAATGTTACGGCATTAGTGCAGATAACTGACATTAACGCGTATTAAATTAATGCACCAATGCCTTATAATAATTAAGCGCTAGAGTCATTTAGATTTGCCAGTGTTTTGTGATAACCATGTGCTTAAATCATAAATCATTACAATCGTAATAAAGTGCCGAGAATAACTAACGATCGTTTGTGGTTACACTGGACGGTCTATGCGGGCACTTTATGGACTGTCGTTAAAGAACCTGATAATGAGATACATGAGTTCAATTATACTGAATAAATATGAATTATTAAATTGTCAATAATTTGTTTATTAATTATTTAGCAATGCCTTTTGATTAGTGGTTTTGGCGCATATTTATGGCACTAGCAAACTATTATCACCAACATTATCAGCACCAGTGCCTCCAATTGACACGCCAGTGTCTGATCCGTGTTATTTGGGATGGATATAAGCATTCAGTTGTTCTGATTAATTCTTATCATTTACTTATTTATACAATTTTTATTGTAAATGATTGAATAAAAGTTGATGACTTATTTCGTCACTAGATATATGAATGAACCAATGCTTATGCACTGTAAGTGGTTGTCTATTTGTCATTCACTGATAGCGTGATAACTTTTATTATTATATTTAATTGTTTTTATATTAAATGAATTATCATTTTTGAAATGTTACGGCATTAGTGTAGATAACTGACATTAGCGCGTATTAAATGAATACAATTATACTGAATAAATATGTTTTATTAAATTGTCAATCGTTTGTTTATTAATTAATTTGAAATAATTTAAATTAGTAGCGTTAGCGCATATTCATGGCATTAGCGAACTATTATCACCGACATGATCACCACCAGTGCCGTCAATGGACGCGCAAGTGTCTGGTTTATGTCATTTGAAATGAATATAATCATTCAATTGTTTTATCAATAATTATCATTTACTTATTTATACAATTTTTAATGTAAATGATTGAATAAAAGTTGATGACTTATTTCGTCACTATATATATGAATGAACCAACGCTTATGCTTTGTAAGTGGTTGTCTATTTCATATGAGTCATTCACTGATAGAGTGACAACATTTATTGTCATATTTTGAACCGTATAATGGGATTGNATTATCATTTACTTATTTATACAATTTTTAATGTAAATGATTGAATAAAAGTTGATGACTTATTTCGTCACTATATATATGAATGAACCAACGCTTATGCTCTGTAAGTGGTTGTCTATTTCATATGAGTCATTCACTGATAGCGTGACAACATTTATTGTCATATTTTGAACCGTATAATAGGATTGGTGTGATTTTTTAATAATTGATCTACAATTAACACTAAAACTAATCATTATAATTAAAAAATATTTTCCCAAAGTAAATTCCCCTTCCCACACTTTCGTATTTTCCGTAATTTCCCTCTATTCTCCGTAGCGGCAACATGGGAATCCAAGGAAGTTTGAAAATCTGCCGTTCATTAATTATAATAATGATAAATGCAAAGAAATCAGGCATTGAAATGATTAATTCAATTGCTATAAAGAGTGGACACATTCAACGCATTGACTGCCGAAGAATAACCAAAAACTACGAGAAATACACTTCCGAAGTGTTGAACACATTTCGAGACAAATGCCGGCATTTGCGGGAAATTTACTGCAATTTATGGCCAAATTGTGAGCAAACACTGCTAAATGTTGGACCACTGGTCACACGAATCGGTCTAATTAGTTACAATAACTCTATAACAATCTCACAATCGCTCACACATTACCACCGATTGTCTCAATTAAGGGTCGTCTTATTGTCTAACGTTATTGACTTCAATTCCGGGGAATTAATTGTGAAAAATTTACAAAAATTTTCATTTAGATATTCTTTAAGTGATAATAATTTCGGACATTTGTCTGCATTTGTGGCTCAGAATCAGTCCCTCAAAAGTGTTGTCGTAAATGTTGGTTCGCCTACTAATGGGACTCTAACCGAACTATCGTTACAATTGTCACGATTAACACAATTACGGGAATTAAAACTTCATTTACATCTAAAGGATGGCGAGAACTCGTTGTCTGAGTCTTTGCGTACAAATGGCTTAAACTGCAAACAATTGAAACGATTGTCACTTGATTTTTGTTATGGTGAATTTCCACCAGTACTTAATGTCCAGACATTGCAATCGTTGAGTTGTTTTATTAAATTAAAACGTTTTGATTGGAAATTTTCTTTCAGTAATTGTGAAGTATATGAACCGTTGAAACTCTGCCACCGATTAACACATTTAACACTCAATAAATTCAAAATGAGTGAAAAATTATTAGAAAATTGTGACCAAAATTGGCCGCGACTTCAATACATGTTTATTAATTGCTCTACTTTTGACACCGAGTGTTTGTCACACCTCTCAAGACTACCGGCGCTGCAAACGCTTGTCATTTATATTCGCTATCGAAGACATTGTATTATTAAAGATAAAATTTTCAACAATTTATTGTCCAAAAGTCCTAAATTAAAAAACATTGAAATACATTACTATAAAGTCTCAAAGTTATATTACCGTAGTATTAAATTAAATATTTCGTTATTTAGAAATACAATACAATTACTTAATAATATGTTTAATAGATTTATTTCGTGTAAAAATTAAACTCATTTTTATATATTATGAATTTATTAAAAAAGTTATTATCTGTTAGAGAATTATCTAAAGGGTCGGTCAATATATTCGTTCGCTCGTAGAATTCTCATATCTATTAAACTATAAGAGGTATTTAAATTCTGTAAAGAGCATATAATAGGGCCATATCCGCGATTTATTCTCCACACATAATCAGTAGAATTTGGTCACGTGGTATATTAAATATGGGACAATTCCAAACACCATAGTTATTTGCTAAACCATAAGAGATATAGAGATGGTCCCAATACAAAATTTGTGCATAACTAAAAGTTGAATAACAAAAATAAAAAAATTATCAAAATCGGGCTAGTACTTTAGTTTTTATGGCATAATGAAATTAAGTATGTTGTAATGTAATCCTATGGGTTAACGTTTAGTCTATGTCATGTCAAATATATGAAAAAATGAAGTCTGTGGCAATCCTAATATTATGGCCTTATGTAATACCTAAGACAATGTTAAGACTATGGGTAGCGGTAATCAATTAATTATTCAACGTTCTACTGGTCAAAATATTATATTTTCTTTAAACAATTTCAATGTTTTATCGATTTTTCCTTTAAATTATGACATTTCGAGTCATAAAAACTAAAGTACTGGCCCGATTTTAATAATTCTTTTATTTTTGTTATTCAACTTTTAGTTTTGCATAAATTTTGTATTGGGACCATCTCTATATCTCTTATGGTTTAGCAAATAACTATGGTGTTTGGAATTGTCTCATATTTAATATACCACGTGACCAATTTCTACTGATTAGGTATGGAGAATAAATCGCGGATATGGCCCTATTATATGCTCTTTACAGAATTTAAATACCTCTTATAGTTTAATAGATATGAGAATTCTACGAGCGAACGAATATATTGACCGACTCTTTAAATATCTAAAAGAGAATAATTAATTTTCTAATTTTCATTATAAATTATATTTTTGTCTAAAAGTTGAGATTTTTATAAAATATGTATAATTTTCTATTGAATATCAATACCTATTAAAATCATTCTAAAGAACATTTAATAAATTATGTAATAATATATAACACAAATAAATAACAATTGTCAACAACGGATCCAGGACACTTTGTTCATAACATGGGTTAGTTCACAGAATATATGGTTGATAACACATAATATGTTAATTCATATTAATTCATATTAACATATTATGTTTTACTGTAAGTCATAACTGCTGTCACTGTTATAATAATCTATGCAAATACTGAATTTTTGGCTAATATTAAATATTAAAACATTTATTGATGAACAATTAAAAAATTGATATTTTTATTAATATCTAATCGTTCAAAAAGTATTGACGCTTATGAAAATCGATTATCTCCTAAACTAAATGAGCTAGATCAAATCTGTAAAAAGTAGAATAGAGTTCCATATGATAAGTTTTTTGTGGCAAAAAATTATTAAAATCACGTGACCACAACACAGAAAATTTTGGGTCAAATCGATTTGCTATGTTTTTTGCCCACCCCGAGGGGGGCTAGGAAGGGGGTGGGTATGTGGCTGGATAGATGACATATGAATGTATATGATAGCAAAGTTTGATTAAGATTTGTCTAGCCATTTAAGAGAAATCTGTGATTCTGTTAACATTAGGTCTATGGGAAAAAATTGTTCTGGAGTCGAGTTTTTATAACTACGAAAATGTAGTATAAAATAAGCAAAATTGGGGTAATTTTGTTCAAATATTGTGTAAATTCTTTTGAATATATTGTTCGTAACGAAATAATATCTATCCTATGTTTATGAAACTTTCATATCATATACATTCACATGTTATCTACCCAGCCACATACCCGCCTCCTTCCTAGCCCCCCTCGGGGTGGGCAAAAAACATAGCAAATCGATTTGACCCAAAATTTTCTGTGTTGTGGTCACGTGATTTTAATAATTTTTTGCCACAAAAAACTTAACATATGGAACTCTATTCTACTTTTTACAGATTTGATCTAGCTCATTTAGTTTAGGAGATAATCGATTTTCATAAGCGTCAATACTTTTTGAACGATTAGATAATATATCATTAGTTTTCCGAAGACGTAATCAATTAAAATTTTATTTGAAAAGCATGTGGTTAGTCTACCCATTCAGCCCTGAACGCTGATGGAAAGTGGCCGATGACGACAGGCCAGAGTGCGGTACTTTAGAAGACAGGCCAGAGGGCGCTACTGTAGATGACAGGCCAGAGGGCCGTACTGTTGACGACAGGCCAGAGTGCGGTACTGTAGACGACAGGCCAGAGTGCCGTACTGTAGACGACACGCCAGAGGGCGGTACTGTAGATGTGAAAGCGAGGAACCGATTCTACCCCTGGAGTGATGGACTCATCCAAAGTTATCGTCGATTTTGTCATATTTTATTAGACATAAATTATTGTAATATCATTTTCTATTTATTTAACTGTTATTTTTACTCATCGATTTCAACTTTCACTAAAAAGCCAATGTTAGGCATACACTTTCAATGCATTGTTTCGCATTTCACTCAATACTGTTAATCCCTTTTGTATTGTTAATACTGTTGTCGGCGAAACTCAAAAGCATTCTTACTTTCAATTTCAGTTTTTAATTTCATTTTTTCAGTTGAGATCCGGGTCTAGAAATCCAGGCATAGATTCACTTTTTTAATGAGATTTTTGAGCGCCGATTGAGAGTCAGTTTGCTTTTTGGACTTCAATGAGTAGAGTATGGTTTTGGACTCGAGAGAGAGAAGTCCAGTGTTTTATCATTAGTTTTAGTTTTACTTTCAATTCGCTTTAAAATGTGAATTACTTTTAATTGCTTTTAAATTACTTTGACTTTGATTTAGTTTTATCGGCGATTAATATCGTCTTTTATTTCATTTGTTGTAATTGTAACACTTTTCGTCGAAAACTATAATAAATTGAAACTTTAATTAATAATTGTCGCGTTTATTGTGAACCGGATGAGCCGGAAGTGGTCACTGTATTCGGCTTAAGACATACTTATGTCACAGAATAACACCCGCCGAAATAGCCATTGTTTTGTTCGAGGTTTTAGTGATAATTGCCGATCAGTTAGAGGTCTTTTGGGATCAGATTAGTGTCCAAAGTAGGGATAGACGGGAACTTAGGTGTAGTCTGAATGAGAAGTGCACTGAGAGTTGTGTCGCCGAGTCCTAGTATTGCGGAGACAATTGATTCCATGAGTGATAACTGTAAAGTCGAGGGTCACTGAAATACGAGAAGTAGATACGCGGCTACAGATGACAGGCCAGAGTGCCGTACTGTAGACGACAGGCCAGAGGGCGATACTGTTGATGACAAGCCAGAGGGCCGTACTGTGGAAGGCTGGCCAGAGGGGGGTAATGTAGACGACAGCCCAAAGGGCGGTACTTTAGACGACAGTCCAGAGGGCCGTACTGTCGACGACAGGCCAGAGGGCGGCAATTTAGACGACAGTCCAGAGGGCGGTACTGTTGATGACAGGCCAGAGGGCCGTACTGTAGACGACAGGCCATAGGGCGGTACTTTAGACGACTGTCCCGATGGCTGTGCTTTAGGCGATTCAAGTGTTGACGACAGGCCAGAGAGCGTTGCATTAGACGACAGGTAATAGAGTTGTGTTTTGGATGAGTCAGGCGTTGATTTAGCCATTTTTGTGTAAAACTCGGGCGGAATGAGTGAATCAAAAAATGTGGTCAATATTTTTGACAACACCATTGAGTAAGTTTTGAAATGATGTGCAGGGTAGGACTCTTTGAGTTTATCGCACGTGGTGGCAGCCGTAACGTTGTATATCTCCACTATTCTCGTATACGCCTTCGAATAGAGCTCTATTCTTTTCCGGGCGTAATCCCTGAAACCATCCTGGTCATCGTGCATTGCAATTAATTCATTAAAAAAGTTACGCGCTACACTGTATATAATAATAGTTTTAATTAATAAGGGAAATTAGATTAATGATATAAAATTAAACAATAAACAAGGTTAAATTTAACAAATAAATATTAGCTTATATATACCATAATATTTGGGACAGGTCAATTTTGCTTTGTGTATAAGCTTCGTTTAGGTAGCCAATCAAACGGTCTCGGAGTTTTTTCGACTCGGTCAATTTTCTATTGGAATGTTGGCGTATTTCACTTGTTTGTCCTCGGGCAGTTTGCAATAATTGTTGAGATTGTCGTATAACATGATGGTTGGAGTCGGCATAATCACGTAGCGCACTTTTGCATTTAAGTGCAACACACAGTAACTCAATGCGGTTGCAACATCTTTGTAACTGTAAACAGGGTAATTTTAAAATTAGAATTTATTTATTTTGCAATTCAAAAGGAAAATTGTAATTTATAGGATCATTATTACTACTACTACTACCTTGCTATGCAAAATTGCATTGATACCTTGAAAATGTATAACTTGGGTAACTTGAAAATTAATTTTCATGAAGCTATCTAATATTAATTGTGAATTATTTATTTATTGTTTATTAATTAATTTAGATTTAATGCCGCCATTTATTATAATCAGTCAAACATGACATACAGTATACCTACAAATTATTTTTACGTGATAAGTTGCCCTGATTTTTGCGCTCTTCCCTAATTGTGTCCACACTTTCGGCACATTTCACTCCATTACCGAATTTCTCGTACCGAATGACCACATTTTCCACCGACACGTCAGCCGACTCTTGCGAACTATATATCACACCTAATAATCATATAATAAACAATAATTGTTATTTATGTCATTCAATATTTACAATAATTGAACATGCACAATACCTTACTTACCAATTAGTGCTAACAAAATACATATAACTTTATATGTTTTCATTATTATTATTTACAATACAATGGACATTATATTGTAAAACAAATAACACATTTAACACCGTAAACGCATATGCTAACTGTGTAATTATTTAATAAAAAGTTATTAATATTAGTCCTTATTTACAAATTACAGAATATTAGCAAATATGGCATATGTCAAGTTAATGAATTTTTAAAAGTGTTTTATAGTAGTTAAGAAATATACACACAAAAAATATAGATAAAGAAAATTGTCATCGAAACAGACAAAGTATTAACAATACGGTTGGAAATATAAATAACTTAAAGTACAAACAATAAAACTAAAATAACAATAAACATTTTTGAAAATTTTGTCAAATATTAATAATTGAATAATTATTGTAAGAGTAATACATAATTTAAATTTTACATAAATATTCGGAACATAATTATATAAATATAGAATTAATAAAAACCAAATTAATTAACTGTAAACACAAAAAGGTGTACATTTTGCATATAATTTATTGACTATTTATGAATATATTGTAAAACATGTCATTAAAAGCCACTCAAAGGTTGATTTTGTTTCCCGACACGAGTTGTGCTCTTGATTTCCAAAAAAGCTATCATTAAATGAAACAATCATTTCATTAATACATTTCTCAGACTATTGGACCAAACGGTCACTACAAAGCCATACATAATACTTATCAAACTTGTGGCCAAACTTCCTATCAAGCATTGCCAGCACTTCATTGGCGGCGCTCTCATGAATGGTGTCCTTAACGTCGACGTAATCGTAATCAGAGGCCGCGAAGTGACACGTAATGGCTTTGCGGTAGCCTTGGCTGCGATTAGCGCCCGACCCGTGGATCAGATTCGGGTGAAACAGTAGGCAATCGCCCGCATCGGCCTCAATGTGGACCCGATTCTCGCTGCCCGTCATGTCTTTGACGCCCTGATAGAGTGCATTGAAGCCGCCCTCCCATCGGGGGTAGTCGTGCTCCAGAAGCGGGCCCTTATGGGTGCCCGCAATCACTGACAGACACCCGTTGGCCCGATTCACGGCCTCCAACGCAGTCCACGCGACGACTATCCGGTCGGCGGGTGTTATGGGAACCAAATGCATGTCCTGATGGAGCGGATGTCGCGATGAGTTGGCGCCAGAATCGGGCGGTTTGTTGATAAGCATAGTGTGAACGGCCATCACATTTGGCCCGCAAAAGGCCTCGACGTATGGCAAGAGCCGCGGGTGGAGGCAGTAATCGAAGAGCTGGTCGTCGTTGAATAGATCCCACAGTTTGTATACACTGTTCTCCGATTGCGACTCTTTGGCCGCCTTTACCTCCTTCTGGACGACAAGACCCGGAGGTGTCGGCACTCGACGGCTGGCGATGTCGTGGAAGCGTTTGCTATTTGTTTTGTGATAATTAGAAACTTTGTTTTGTCATTTAATTTTGGTGTTAAAAGTATTTACGAGTATTTCTCGATGTCATGCTTTGGGATCAGATTCTTGATGATAATAAAGCCCTGATCTTCGTATTGTTTTTGCTGCTCTGAACTCAACCTCGAGTTACCATTTATGCTGTATTTTAATTCACCGCTTTTTGGATTAGTCTTCGGGAGACAAGAAAATAGTTTTTATTTGTAAATTAAATAATGAATAACTGATGAAAAATGTAATAAAGGAGACAAACAATTACCGCAATTGTGGCCAAACCTCGGTTTTGGTTTCTCTCAGACCAAACGTTAACAAATAATTTGCACACATTTTGACCACTTTTTTGCATTTGAAATGTTTTGGTAATTATAGCAAACATTTTACAAATTTTTGGGTGAATTTGGTGTTGATTTTCAGTTGTTGTCTAACAATACTATTAAATGTTGGCTAAAATTATGTAACGTCTGTGGAAAAAAGTCAATAATTCAATTAATTATTTAATTAATTTTTGAAACGTTAATTAAATTATTGACTACAGTATAATGTAACGTCAATTGGTCAGAATTTTTATTAAAATTTTTATTAAAATTTGAGTATAAAATAAACTCCTATTTAAGTACCCTAATATCCCATAGACAACGCGCACCCCGTGTATAACGCGCAGTAAGAAATTTAACAATATTTTTGAATGAAAAATCATTTATAGATAACGCGCACCCCGTGTATAACGCGCATATTGGCTTAACCGGATAAAAACGGGACTTTTATGTAACGTTAAGTTTGACCAGGTTTAAATTTTTTTTGTTATGAGCCAAGTCATCGGTTCCAACTCTCATCAATGCATGTGTTTAATGTGTTTACATTTATGTGAAAATAATATTAAATTTATACCAAAAAGTGGCAATTTTACCCGAACTCCCGATACCGAATGCATTAACAAATTTGACCTATTTTAGTTTTTACTCATTAGAATTAGCAAATTATCTCACAAAAATAATTTATCAGTTTTAGGTGATGTATTATTTACCAACTAATGATATCAACTGTTTAAAAAGTAAATACCGATTGATTTTGACCACAAAGACCGCACCCAAACGGGCCGACCCGGAAAAGTGGGTAATCATGTGCCAAATTATCGGGATGTGTCCAATTCATTACTTCCATATATAATTTATTACATTTATTTTGTCAAAACTCTTGTTATAATAATTATAATTATTTGTTATTATATTGCTTTATTAATTAATAGCTGGAGCACTTATAATAAATGTCTCACTTGGCATAACGGATATTTATTCCATATCTGATGTGGACATGGTAATAATATTGTAATTAACATGATGACCAATTAATGTGTGTAATATAATCTATAATAGGACTATAAGATTGGTGTATACTTCAGGCAACAGTGGATGGATAGTCGGCTAGCATTTAACGGAACCGTCGATGAGATAATTTTAGGACCCGATTATATGAAACGTGTTTGGATTCCCGACACATTTATTCCCAATTCTCGGCAAATGACACCACAAATGTCCATCTCTTCGGAGCCAAACATTTTCGTTAAGGTCTATAACAACGGAACAGTATTTCTCAGCATTTAGTTAGTATTGACACCATTTATACATATTAAATAATTGAATTGATAATTAAGCGCATCTATACTGGCGTTATGTCCAATGGATTTGACTAACTTTCCGATGGATAGCCAGTTATGTTTGCTTGAAATTGAAAGTTACGGCCAAAACAATGCGGATATTGAGTACCGGTGGTCAACCAAAGAGGGTTACGATGGATTCATTCTCGGTAGTCCCAATTATCAGTTTAATAATTTTCAAATACAAAACGAGTTTAAATTAAATAACGTAGTTCGAAAGAATTCGGGTAACAAAAATAATAACTACATATTAATAGCCTAGCTAAAAATGATTATTTCTCATTCGATAAACAGTTCGCTCGGATATTATGTATGCGTTTGCACTCAAACGATCGCTTGTTTATTACCTGAATCAGGTATATATCCCAGCGTTTCTAATTGTGGTCATATCGTGGATACCATTCTGGATGGACCGGAAGGACAATCACGCGCGGGTGGCACTCGGCGTGACTACAGTCCTCACGATCACCACTTTGGTCACCAACACTAGCGCAACGCTGCCTAAGATATCGTACATGAAGTCCATTGATATCTATTTGGGTTTCTGTTATGCTATGGTTTTCGCCGCACTCCTGGAGTACGCGGTCGTCGGCTATCGGGAGATAAGTTCCAGTGATGTGGCAGTAGTTGTGGTCAGCGGCGGCAAAATGAGAGCCAATACAAGGTCTGTGGGTCCGAACCGGACCAACACAATAGACCGACACTCCCGGTGGATATTCCCTTTGGTTAACATTATATTCAATTTGATTTATTGGTTCACATATCTGTCCATTTCGACACAACCGGTCGATCCAAACAAACGTATTAATGCTCTTTAAATTTTGAGCCACCATTCAAATTGGTTATTGAATTGTCATTAATTATTTAGCTCACTATTACTTATACAGTACACTTTGTATGACTACAACAATAACTTTAAATTAGAAGCTGAATGTGGTTTTAAAAGTCAAATATGAATTTGTCAATAAGACAAATGTTTTCCACTCTTATAAATTATGAAACACTAACAATTGTAATTGTAAGTAAATATACGTACCTATATTTTAATAACGATGCATAATACAATATAAATTGATTATAAATACTAAAGCGCACGTTTAAACTAGATGAAACTAATTTGTGGAACAATATACAATAAAGCTTAAATTAATATTTAAAATGTTTATTTAAATAAATTAAATGCTTAAATGTATTTATTAGTAATTTATTATATTTTTTAATCACAAATTACACCAATTATATATTGATTACATTAATTGTTTAAAAGAGTTTAAATATATGTAAAATAATTATTTAATTACTTTTTCTTCTTATCCCAATCACCGGAATAACCGCATAAACCGCTGCCACAGCCGCCGGCGCCGCCACCGCCATAGTTACCACCGCCGCCGCCACTGTGTCCGCCACCGCCCGACACACTAATAGATCCCGAGGCGCTAAAACTCTTACTATAACTATGACTACCGCCACCATAGCCTCCACCGCCCCCGTGACCACCGCCGCCATATCCACCCCCTCCGTAGCCGCCGCCACAATTGCCTCCATAGCAACCGCCACCACCACCTCCATAATGGCCACCTACATTGTAATAGGGTTAATTAAATGTTACTTATTAAACATATTTTAATAATTTTTATTTTATTTGTTATTATTAATAGTATTGTTAATGTTTGTTAATAGTGTTAACTGATTATAATCTGGTAGTTATGATTTATAAATATGTAAACTCACCAAGTACAGTGCGAATTTTATTCGCAACTTTATGTAAAACTGCGATAAAATATTGAAATAAAATTGTGTTTTAATTCAATGAAGTCTTTGTATATTTTATAGTGTTTGAAAAGTTTATATCAAAATATAAAAGTTTCAAATAATTAGATGTGAAAAGTGTTTATTTCCCAAAAACTTATTTTTCGATCATTTATCCAAATATTCAATTGTTTTTTGACTATAAATCTAAAGTTTAGGGAAAATCTATGTGTCTTTTGTGACTTAAAGTATAAAAATATTCAATAAAATTATTTGAGTATTTGTGTAAACATATGAAGACTTACGTCCGCCGCCACCGATTTTGATGATAATTTTCTTGGAGTGACCGCCGCCTCCATAACCACCTCCTCCGCCACCACAGCTATGACAGACACCTCCGCCTCCTGT
>CAJPIZ010002840.1:0-12801 GCA_905368565.1 Medioppia subpectinata
AAAGCACATTTGATTAGAATATTATGTAATTATAGATCAATAACTTTATATTATTTTAAAAATCACTAAACGGTAGAGAGATTTCTTATTGTTTTAGTCAAATATAACAAAACAGGCTGATAAAAGATAAATTCACCAACAAATAAGTACAATAATGCTTGTATTGTAAACGTATGTGAATATTATTTGGACTATACTTATATAAAATTCAATTCTGTTGACCATTATTTTTATATATTTTTATATAGATATTTTTGTTATATTTAAAAAAATTTATTCGCTGTAAAATAAGGCATCATTAATAATATAAAGCAAATAAATGTATATTGTTTTTTGGCACGACATGTATATAACAAAAAATAATAAGATAATGAATACCATAAAAGAAAAAAATTATTACAAAAAGAGTTAATCAAACAAAATATGCAAATGAGTAAAGAGTGCGGAGAGAGTGTTATTATGCTGTTTATCCACTTCTGAATTTAGTTATTGTAATTTAAATTTAAATTAATATAATTAACACCAAAATAGCACAGTATATGATTTTATTTGCCGACTCTTTGTGTTGTTTTTTGAAAGTATGTTAAGATTACTGGATTACAGCAATATTATTATTAATAATATTGTTATTAATTTTAAACATTAAACCCTAACATTAGTTTTAACTAATCAACAAATCATATGAGTCACGGGTAATCTATATTAAATATTGGTAAAAAAATATAATTAATTATTAATAATAAACTCATCACAAAGAGTAATACAAAAGAATGACAACTGTTCATGGTGTAAAACATTTTCTTAAAAAGAGTAAGTAATGTTCAAATTAGTTAATATAAACTATTAAAACATTAATATTAATAATATGTGTAAAAGGTATTCATACCATTATATTAAGCCAAAAAACTGGTTAAATATTGATATATACAAAATGGTTGGGTTTTGTCATTATTGTCAGACAAATAAATCCAAATTGAATTATATTAATCACAACTAAAACACATCCCATTGTGTTGTTGAATACAAACCATCTATTCTTTAGCACAACTATTGTATTAATAATCATATATAGGATAATATGAAACACATGTTCAGTACATGACTTAATAATTTGTATTCACACATGTATTGTTGTACTGAATATAATGAATACAATGAAAAGGGAGAAGAGTTTGTCAATCAATTCATTTTCTTAAACTCAATGAAGAAGAAAAAGATTGCAATAGGAATTGGCGTCATTTGGCTGGACGTCCTTCAGGCCATTATTACACCAATTAAATGCAGACATCAATTGTATTTCAATGAACACACAGTTTGATAAATATTTAAATTTTTTGTCGCTTTTGAGATAAATAGCGAAAATAAAGGATGAATTACAATGAAAGGGATGATTGAAATAATGAAAATGAATTTTGATTTGTTTAATGTTTAGTCACAAAAACTTGTTTTTAGTGTTTTGTTACTCAGAATTACAGCCAAAACCGAGTGTTCACAACAGGAAAGCCGACTATATATACGATAAGATATTATAATCTTTTAAAAAGTTTTTTCTATTTTTATGATCGAAGGAAATAACCATTAAATGAATGAAAGAAAGAACAATAGATTATGAAAAAACATTTAGGCGTTTGATATTACAGTGAATTACAATCAATTCTTATAACAATTTTTTGCTAACAATTCACAAAAGAAATAAAAAAGAAACAAATCTTATGAACAGATAATCCTGTCGTAGCCTTCAATGTTTGCAAATTGTTTTTCTTGACGATCAATACAATTGAATATATTTTAAAACAATTGCAAAACATATTTCAACAAAACTCTATACAAACATTTCTCGCTATAATTACAATCTGATTTAAATCTGTGGTTTTTATAGTTATTGGCGCTTAAATACAAACGTGTTATTATTATTTTTACAAATATATTATATTAAATTATAATCTACTTATTAAATTCATTATACACTTTACTATTGAACAATAATTGGTTGTAAAACATGTAAAATCAATAAATTCATAACATTTTACAATTTAAACATAAATATAATTATGATATGATTTATATTAGATTTGATTGATTTTTGTGGAAATCATCTTATGATAATAAACAAACCATGTCGGAATGCCTTCATAATGTATACATTATAAAATAAATATTAGTTTTTCAATATAATTAACTAAAAAACTTTTAAAAATATCTTAAAAATGGAAACATATTAACATGTAATCAGTTATCAGTTAAAGTGCTTTAAAAAGTTATTAATAATATTTTATAAATTGAATCTAAGATTAATAAATCACAAATATATGGATAATAAACCACATTATGTTAATAAGATATTGTGGTTTCTTTTTAAAATGTCACAATAATTTTACAAAATTATATTTCAGCATATACTTTATAATGAAATATTTAAATTGTGAATACAAATTGAACACTAAAATCTTTCAAACTTTTCATTAAATTAAAAATATTTTACAATATATTATTAATATTATAACTTACAAAAGATTCATTGTAAAAATTACTTTAAATCATTATATACAGTGATAATGTCAATCAAATGATCAAGTTTTGTACTCAAACACATTGAAAGAGTTTAATTGAATACACAATTCAATTGATTCATTTAAGTTATCAAGATATTGATATACAGCATAGAAATAATCAAAACGTCTATTTGAAACAAAACTTTAAATTAATGATCAAAACAATTATTGTTTTGAGTTTTTCGTAAAAAAGTGAATAAATTTAAAAAATTGATTTAATGACTATTATAGCAATTTTATGCTTTTATTATTTAATTGTTTTCTAGTGAATAGATTAATAGAGACATCGCATGAAGTATTGTATTTATAATAACAATAATAATAGTGTACATGAAATCGGCAGTAATTGTTATTTATAAGACTTAAGGTATGGTATATAAGGTATGGTTTTAAAGGTATATAAGGTTGTGGTCTATTGTGGGCGCGTTTTATGTGCCAAACATATGCCAAACATTACCAAATATATACTTAAAGAATGATTTCTCAAATGATATTTATATGATATCACAATTGATTCATTAATATATAGTATAAAAAATCATTTAATAATAAAATCTTTCCTTTCCTATTAGTTATCAGACAAAAACAATTTGTGACGAAAAATATTGCAATAAAATAATCAAATCTTAACCTTAAAGATGTTTTTCATAATGTATTGTATTTATAATTAATAAAATGATTTATTAAATGTAAAATTATATACGTATTTATATGTAAAGTATAAATATATAATTGTGGTGAATATAACATAGATTTGATAAAAACAAATATCTACGACATTTGAAGGCTAACCGTTTGCATCGTGTCTTTAAATGTCTTATTCCGGAAGCTTTGAACATAATATTTGCGTCACTTTTGATACGAAACTTAATAAATATAGTTTCAATACAATTGTGTTTTTTCTTTCTTAATATTTTCTTCAAAAACTAGTTATACTTGGATTCATAAGTAATGCTTATAATAGAAAAGTAATTACAATAGGAATAATAGCGTATAATATATTGAGAAATTCAGTATTATATAAATTATATTATCCTCTCTTTTCATTACGCTATGAAAGGCTCTTAATATCAGATTTCTTTAATAATACTCTCGTTTGTTATCCATTATATAGATTTTTTCAATGATTTGGAGTAGTTTTAAAGAATATGTATTAAATTTATACTATAATTTATGCTACACTAAATAAATGTTGCAGTATACTCTACATTAAACATTATATTTTACTACATGTATTAAAAAATAATTATGGGATCGATTTTGTAGATATTAGTATAAAAATGTAACTTTTAAAGATCCGTATATAATTAATAAATAAACTAATCCTTGTATTTGTTAATAAGTGAATAAATGAATATACTTTAGATGTATAAATGAAAAGATTGATCAATTGGTTTATGTGTGATATAATACTAATAAAGAAAAGTAGAAAACACTTACTCTTTGAAGGAATTGTTTGACAAGTATTGATGGGAAATAACACACAAACACTGTTTGAGAATATATTTATGCATTAGGTTTGGGAAATGAGATGAAGAGGTGCTGCTCTACAAGTGACAACATGTTGACTGCTTTATTGCATTCAAATGTCTTAGTCTTTGAGTCTTTGGTCGTATTCTCACTAATAATGTGACAAAAAATGAAATGAACGGAAAATAGTGAGAGAAGAGAAGGAAAAAGAGAGAAGCGATGAAAACTCGGCCCCAAATAGCAACCAAAAACCAATGAGAAAAGTTTTGCTTAAATCATTGTCTGAGCGCAGCCTCACCTCAATTGTCACATCAATAAGCATTCATATAAACAGATTTATTGCACAAAAATATTTACACACAAAAAATTATTGTTGTTATATAAATATATGATTAAATAAATTTCTACAATCTATTATAATTTCAAAGTTTATTTAAATAATTATTTACAAATGAGATTAATAAATGGTAAATGTTAAGATTTACTGATTTCTATTGTTATTAATAAACAATTATTAATATTATTATTAAAGATCTTTACACTTAATGTTTGGGCAAAAAGACAGATAAGTGGTACACAGTATATATATCAGTGAATATATAAATAACTCAGTTATCAATAAAAGTAAGAGTACATCAAATAAATCATATTTCATAAACAGCGAGAAAACTCAATGGTTGACTGGATCTCGTATTTTACCACTGATTATATCACATAAACATATTGAAAACTCGATGGTTTCCGCCTCTCCTCACATCCACTTTCTCTACCGTTTAGTGATTTTTAAAATAATATAAAGTTATTGATCTATAATTACATAATATTCTAATCAAATGTGCTTTTATTCTCAGATTTGGCAACTCTTGACAACTATTCAAATCAGAATTCAAGTACTATTTATAATCAATTATTTTAAAGACAAAACCAATTGATGTCATAATAAGTTTTATTTTATAATTTCTTTCTTTTTTGTTAAAAAGATTTGAAATTAACTTTTATATTATTATAGATTTCAACCAAATTTCAATTAAATCACAGAATATGTTATAAATAGAAAAGACTAGAAAAATCTCATTAAAGTTCTTAGTTTCGCATATATTTTGTTACATTTATTAGTAAAACAGATGAGAAAATAAAAAATTATTATGAATTAATCATTCAATTTTTGAAAGCCATTTATTATGAGAAGAAATATTGGATGCAAAAAAATGAAATATAAATAAATATATTATAACGAAAAAACTATGATAATTGAGAATCTGATTGAAAGACGTCTGAGAGGGGTATTAGTTAACAACTGGTCGTTGACTGATATTATGCTGTGATTTGTGGTGTGAGCTATGAATACAGAGTTAGAGACAAATACGACAAACTATATAAATGCCAAGAATTTAACCCAAATAATAAAATCCTTTAAGAGTTTGTTATCAAAATTATCAAATTTTTCAAAAATGATATTTATCCTAATTTTTACTATTAAAAATATTTTAATGAGAAATAAAATGTATTATTCGTAACACAAAATTATATTTTTGACACAAAACATAAATAAAACAAATGCTTAGAAAAATAAGTCAAAAAAGCTACGAAAGATAATACAATAATGATTATTGTTTGAAACAAATACTAGAAAAGACAATAAAGAAAAATAAGTGTATAATCGTATTATATTTACACTTAAATATTTGCTCCCAATTATTAAAACTAACATTTCATTAATTTTAAAAAATTTGTGAGAATTGTTACAATAAATGATGAAATTTCGATATAATATTATAAAACCATTTAGTTTACTAATTAACTATGGTATTTGTGTATAATAAACAATGTAATGTACTTTATAATGTACTACTTTATAAATACTACTGTATAAAGGTGCGATAGCTGCAATAAAATCTTTCTTCTTGCTTTATTTTAATCTTTCATTTTAGTTCATTATTTAAAAAATAAGTCAAATTTAAAAATAATATAAATGACAATTAAATCAATTTAAACATAAATAGCATACAAAGCATAAGTAATAATATTATGTAACTTACGATTAAATTGTCAAATACTGTGCTGTAGTGAAGGCGTGTTATAATAGTTGTAATGCTGTAATGCTATACTGTATCCCAAAGTCATTCACATGTACTGAAAAGAAGTATAAATAATATTAGCAATGAATTTGTGAAAACTTTATTTTCTTCGCAAAATATGAATAATAATACAATATATAAGTTAATAAATTTGAGTAAAAATTACAGTTATCTTGAAAAGTGAAAATAAATTTCTATACGAAAACGTTATAAACTGAGTGATAAAGTAAGAAAAGATTAATTATGACTATTGTTATGCATATAAGTTGATGAAAAGCTGAGTAAAAACAGTTTCAACACAACAATAAACAAAACACAATGTGTTGTGAAGAACACTAGAGGAGCACAAAAGGTTTGCATTTAGTTTTAACATTAGTTTTACAATAGTTATGAGAGTCTGAGAGAGACATAACAAACTATGCATTACGTCCTTGGAATTCATAGCAATCCTTTTGTTACCAACTTATATATGAATGCAAAACAGTTTTCAGCGAAAACAATGAATAAGTGCCTCATTTGTGATACACTAATACATAACAGACACATAGCATTCAAATACCCAGGAATAGGGAGTTTCGACATTCTTTGCCAGCCGTTTGGGTGAAAGGCATGATTTAAGCGATGCTTATAAACATTATGCTAAATATTTTTACAAACATTTCTCAAAACCGTAAAAATGTTGATTGCATTGATTGCACTCAAACTAGTAATCCTTTATATTTTTAAGCACATATTCCACACTTTAAACTATTATATCATATAAAACACCAAAACAAAAGTTGTCTACAAAACTATATTTGACAAATATTTCAAATATATTTTTCAACAATAGTAAACAACTTAATGAAAATACATTTTTTATACATTAGGTTTTGATTTTCCTTAATGTACAACATTATGAAAACTTTGTATTTTAAAATACACTGTATTTTACACGTAATAATTCACATCAAAAGCCACTCGTAAGCCATTCTAAACATCAATTTTTAAAACAATTCATTCAAAAGTTTTTTGTTGAAAATCATATGATTTTTAGTAGTTTTTTGCTTAATTTTTTAAAACACTTGTAAAACATTAACTCATTTTTATTAAATTATACAATTATACAATAAAAATGTATGAAATAAGTTAAAAGAGTGAAATATGTTATTTTAATTGAATTTGATATTATTGTATAGTTGTTTAATATCATTAATTGCTTCATATTATACACATTAATAATGTATTAAAATTATATAAAATGCTAATTCTTTATGTAATCTTTCTATTTTCGTCATAAAAGGGATAATAAGTGATTCATTTAAGCCATTGTTTTATGTCTAATTTTAATCCACCTTCACATCACAATTGATGAGTTTTTTTAATCGGGTTGTTTGAATTTTATTTTACAAGGTTATTAATTCAAAAGTTATACAAATTATAATTTATATATGATATAAAGTAAAATATTTTTATTTATTGAACTATAGTTAAGGAAAATACCTTATTTTTAGATATGGGAAACCTCGAAGTAAGAAAAATTATGGTAATTTAAATGTGAATATTGGCTTTTTCTAAAGTATACATTGTATCACATCATGTAATGCTAATTAAGGAGTTAATGGTTACAGTTTTAAGTGGATGAGAACCAATTGACTTGATTTTAAAAAACAATTCAATTAAAAACATATTTTTAAGCATTTCTATTGCCTATACTTTAAGGCCGTATTCAGTAAAATTTAAATGAATTACATTTTACGTTATTAGATGAATTGAATGTTTCTTACAATTTAATATAATTGTTAAGATTAATGGCAATGAAATGTAATTAAAGGTTAAGCAGCAAAGAGACAGAGAGACATATGATTTATTTTTGGCGATAGTATTGTAAACGTAAAGTACTGTAAATATGGTCTCAGATTTCTTGGTTCTTAATGAAGCCAATAAACAATTGTAGGTTTAGTTTAATTCTGTGCCAAAACTTTGTTTGTAATTACAAACAACTGAAAACTAGAGAAAACCTAATGATTAGCTTAACTTTTTTGCTTTGCTTTTGGCCTTTTGTTCGTCATTAGGGCGGATGTGTTGTGCAAAGATTTGGATAACCGATAGATTGGTGTGCAATAAGACAGTACTGTACACAATAAACAGCTATAACCCGCCTAAACACTGGCTCACACAAGGTATAAGAAGGTGATAGCGAGGAGGAGGAGAAGAAAGGGAGGGAGAGATGCAAAGAGTAGGAGAGAGAGAGAGAGAGAGAGCGACTGGGATGAGATGAGGACAATACTCGTCTAAATGAGATGACAATGTGTGGCCAAATGGTTGAGTTGGACCTAAAACTGCATTCAAATAACAATAAGAGTTCGTTAAATACGTTCACTTCATGGCGAGAATCCAACCAAAAGATGCACTAATAATAGACGTAATGATAATAAAGAAATAAATCTCAAAATGATTTCTATTATCCTAATAAACCTTTAGATGAATGGTTTCATTGAGTTTAAAGCCATATTTTAATAACATGTCTATTCATGAATATATATAAAATTTGTAGAATAAAAGCAAAATAATTCTCAATCAGTGAATCAAATAATTACATAACGATTGTAATGTGGGCTCAAATTCTTTTGTAATTTAAAAAAGCGGTTTTGGACTTATTTTTGCATTAATAGAGAGGAAAAGCATAAAAGTTTAATTAAAATAAATTGAGAAACTATTTAAAGTATTGGTAGAAAGAGTTGTTTTAACGGTTGCTTTGGCGGAGGAAGAGTAGCAAAGAATACTATATAATAGAGTAGTGATAACTAGTATGGGTTTGGATGGTATGGATAGAGTATTTGGTAGTATTGGTGGCACTTAACTAGTAATAGTGAGTTCAAACAAATGCCAATTGAGATCACAAGTAGGCAAACACACACACATACATACATACACAACACATACACTAACAGACATTCACTAATACATGAGATAATACGGTTGCGATCGTATGGCAAAGACATAAACATACAGTTGTGTCCAAAAGCAAAGTAAAAACTGCTAATTCGCTACAATTCTCTCGTTGCAAAAGCTGAGCACAAACTACCAAAGAATAAGGAGAGAGATTTAAGGAAAAAAGTTTCTTTCCATATATGAGTTGTTGCGAGCGATAAGTGGAGAGAAAATTTTGTTGTTTTTCCTGTTGTGTTCAATGTTTTTAAGAGAGAGAGAGAGAGAGAGAGAGAGAGAGAGAGAAGGGTATTAACTATTGGTGCTCAGCATCCAAGTGAAAGCAGGATTAAGGCATTGGTAAAGCAAAAACCATTTTGTATTAATGGAGAGTTATTTGGAGAACAGTGTTGGCCAAGTATTATATTGATGATTATGATGAAATAATGCCCGTGCCTTATGCACCGGCTATTGATACAAATAACTTAAACTTAAGTTACTTTTATTGATTTTTTATATAATTTCTATAAAAACATTGAACAACAGGAAAAACAACAAAATTTTCTCTCCACTTATCGCTCGCAACAACTCATATATGGAAAGAAACTTTTTTCCTTAAATCTCTCCATCACTTGTTGTCACTAAAACTTTGGCTCAACTGTTGTTTGCTTTTATCAAAAATATTATTAATACTTATATGACTAACAATTTTATTTCCAAGTAATTTAATTAATTCTTATTATATTTTTATTTCTATAATAAAACTGTTATTTTTATGTTTAATAATCAAATTATAATTTTTAATTGAGAAAACAGAAATAGTAATTTCAAATGCCTTTAATTATAAGTTTAAATTAGGGACTAATTTCTGAAATGAAAGGATTCAATAATAATGCATACAATGGGAAAATTTATACTCAATATTAGTTTTACTTTTAAGGATTCGTAGAAAACAAAATGATTATTAATAATTGGATGACAAGAACTCTTTTATTATTCTTTGATTATATTTAGGTTTTATATCAATAATACAAACAAACATAACGTAAATTGACTTTAATTTTGTCATATATTTTCAATCATATATAGAATAATATGCTATATATTGCCCCTTAAATGACACTTTTCCCATTGCGTTCACTATTGGTGTCTGAATTTGTATCTAAATAATGATTTAAACGATAGAAATGTAATCTTTCACATTTAGGTTTTATTTATCTGCTTTAATATTTTAATTAATTATAAAATTATTATCAATTAAGATATTACAGACTTATAAATGACTATTAAATTAATTTTTAGAAAACCAATTTTTCTTCTCATGTCTTTTAGGATTTATGTTTTAGAGAAAACTGTGAAACTGTGTGTTGGGAAATACATTTGAAATGTATTTAGAAACTAATAATTATAATGAGAAAACAATAAAAACAATTGCAGACTAAAGATTAGTAATGGAAATAAAAAGTTAATAAAAGTTAGTTTGAAATAATATTTGTTTACTTAAATGTATGGATTAATGAGTGAAGAGATTATAAATAATGAGAAAACAATAAAAACAATTGCAGACTAAAGATTAGTAATGGAAATAAAAAGTTAATAAAAGTTAGTTTGAAATAATATTTGTTTACTTAAATGTATGGATTAATGAGTGAAAAGATTATAACTCTTTTTTATATAGAAAATTATATTTAGTTTAAGTATTCTTATAAACAATAAAGAGATTGAATTCTCGTGTGTTTATCGGGTTTAGTATTACAGCAATGAATTGAGCGGTCGATTGTATTTTGGAGCGGAATTGGTGTCACAATTGAGACTTACTGTTAATACATAATGCAATATACAGTGGCATAGATATACAGGCAATAGGATGTATAGCATGTATAGCATGTAGAGTGTAGTGTCGTTCAGGGATTTGGAGCACTGAAATCTTTGCAATTGAAGATATGAAGGCATAGTTTGTATGGTATAGTATAGACACTGAGTTTTCTTTGTTACATGTGATGCAATATAATTCCTAACTCTAACGCCTTTTCCAATAAGTTGAAGATTCTATTCATTCAATTCTAACTCAATGTCCAGAATTATAACGGAGGACACTATGAGGAGAGCCAGGAGAGAGCAGAGAGGGAGAGCACATGCATACAGAGAGCACAGGCAGGCGTACAGATAGTATACGATTCACTACATATATATTTAGTGGCGTCAATGTATGTATTGTGCAAACATTGTTATCGCGCTTCGATTGTCCAATCATTTGGATTTCAATTGGGCGCTAGTCTTGCATCAAATGCAATCCACATATAAATTGCGACAATCTTTAAATCTTTTATGAAAAAATTGAAATATACTTAAGTCACTGTTATTACTGACAACCATTCAATCCCATTCTCCAAACACACTGTATGTACACTCACTACTGTACACTACTTCAGCTTCCAGTCCATACATACTTTTCAATACATCAACAAAAAACTAAACTGAATATATGTATAGTTTAATAAAATACCTTTTCATAGCTATGAAAAAATTTTGTTTATATTTTATTCAAAATATAAGCTCTAAATTCTCGGACAAAATCTCGGAGTCAAACACTAGATAAACAGAAGAGTGTTGAGGTATTCTTCATTGTAGTGTACGGTATAAAGTTGTATATACTCTATACTATAGAGTCAACTATTAGATGAGGACTACAAACGCGAATCAAATACTAAATTAAATATTAAGTTTGAAAAATAGTGTAACAAAAACGGACTAAAAATGCAAAAATTCTATTGCATTGATATGACTGACTGCATAAGAATGACTCTTTAAAAAACATAAAAAGTGTCTCATTTTGTACTTATTCTCGTTTGACAAATACATAAGCAATACTTGAGAGCATTTTGTGGTGAGCTCTGCATTTCGTCATAGCAACACATTATTGTATTTTTTTATCCACAGATCTTTTTTATTTCCTATTTCAACAAATAATAATAATAAGTATTTAACAATTTTATTTAATATAAAACACAAAAATCTTGTCAGACAATAAAAACTCTAAAACTAATAATGTATTCGTAATATAAAAGAGAGTGAATTTAGTAAATAAAAAAGTAGTTGAAGTGATGTTTCCTTCGCTTCCATACGTTATAACTAGTGTTTTGACACTTAAGAAAATTCATTTGATTTGATTTACTAAATATAATGACTCCGCAAAAGAATCATTAAGGGTTAGGCAAGGGATCAATGCATTGCCTAAGGAAATCGTTTTCAAAGAGTAACGTTAGTAAAACTACTGTTTGTAACACAGTTAAATATTCCCTAAGTTTTATTCTGTTTACATAACGAAAATTATTTAACTTAAGATTACTAGACTTTCAGTACTTACCTTATAATTACTCTAATTGTTTACCCATTTTTATAATAAAATATATCTCAATGTAATTTAGGAGTAAAAGATAAAAACATACTCATATATACAGAATATATACAGACTACGAATATATGCAACATTTTAAGCAATTGTTTCGTAAGATATTTTTAAAAATTGTTTAGAAGAAAGTATATTTACAAAGAGTATAGATAACTTAGAGTCGACTTAATAGATATAATAATAAAAGTTATAACAATTTCTAAAAGATATTTTGATTTGACAAAGAGTTATGTGTTTTAGTGTTAGCGAAGGCAAAGCAATTGAACGTTATTGTGATTATTGTGAAGAGTTTGTGACATTGTTTAGCGAACATAACTTTATTGTTATGAAATGTTCCGGTTGTGAGTGTTGTGACCACTCTTTCCAACAGATGTACGCT
>CAJPIZ010002841.1:0-12800 GCA_905368565.1 Medioppia subpectinata
ATAGATACTTATTTATTCAAATAGCGTAAAATCTGAGAGAGAGAGAGAGAGAGAGAGAGAGAGAGATCAGACAAACTTAATCATTTAAACAAAAATAAAACAATCTTAAAATTAAACCATGCGGGAATCACTTAAAAAAACATATAACTCATTATAATTGTGTTTACAAATGATTTCATAGGAATTACCTCTTATTACATAACAATTACATTGTTTTTTATATGTCTTTATCTGTACTCTCAGTCTATGTGTTATTTTATTTGTTTTTCACTTTTATTTGTCTTTCGTCTCGTATTTGTGTAAATCCTTTTGATTGATTTAATTGACTTTTTTGCTAACTCTCTCTCTCTCTCTCTCTCTCTCTCTCTCAAATGTTTGATTCATTTAATTAATGTTTATTTAAATTACAGATAACATTAAAATACATGTCATACGCAAGTAATTCATTTGAATAATGCTGTGAAACAAATACCATAATTATTTTTATTTAAATATAATAATCAATTGTATCTTCAATATAAATATACATTATTTTTACTAATAGATCGCAGATTGTAACATGACTATTTATTTAATATACTAAATATATATTTAAATACAATATCAATAGTTTTGAAATAGATATAGAAATTTCAATTATAATACGATATCGATATTTGTATTTGATTTTAATTCAAATCTATTCAAAAGTATTTAAATATTTATTTAAATTAATTAAATTAACAAATAAAACACAATAAATTGAATTTGTAGTTTATTTTAAACATACAATTTTGTATAGTATTTGATATTGCATTTCAATTCAAATAGTAATTTATTGTCTATTTGTGAATAAACATTTTTGATAGTATTTTTATACATTAAATATTTAAATTAATATTTAAATATTGATAAATTATCATACGTAAACATTTATTTCAATAATCTCAAATATTTGTGTAAAACATTAAATTAAATTACGTGTATTTACGTAAATATTTAGATATTAATGATTAAATAACTTATGGTAACATTTTAATAAAATTATTTTTGTTATATTAATATAGAGCTATAATTTTTTAATTAAATGATAAAAATGATTTAATAAATGTTTATTTAGTTACTAATTAATACATAAAACTTTTTTATAAAACAAAACATTTTATATTTGTATTAAAATAACAAAAATATAGTCTTTTGTTATTTTCATATTAAAAGAGAAAATCATATCATTTTTTAAAACAACAAAAAACTAAACATTTTTTCATTACAACACAAATGAGTGAATAATTAAATACAAAACAAAACAAACATATAATGAAATTAAATATATTTACATAGATTATACATGTTGAACACAACATTTATCACGATCTATTGTGCGCTGCTTATGAAGATTAATGAATGTAAATTAAAAGTCATTGAAATTTTATATATGTAAAACATTTTCCATGCATTTTAAATGCAAATTTATATGAAAATTGTTATTTAATTGAATTTACAAAACAAATCATAAATTTATGAAAAGTTTATTCATTTTATTTATTATTTATTGTTATTTAAATTTTGACATAAAATTTTTTTAATGAATACAATTTGAATACATTATAGCATTACTATTAAGAATACAGTTAATCATGTAGTAATATAAATGCTAACTATAGTGTCTAAATTAGAACCATGGTCATTTACATAATTATTACCAGTAAACTCAATTTTATAAATAATTTGTTAAGTTACTACATACTATTAACTGTAAAGTACTTAGTATTACATACAGTACCATGGTCACACAATAACATGGCTAAAATAAATAAATCAAAACCATGTGTAAATTTGCTGTACTAAATAAATATAAAACATTTTACCTCATTAAATCAGCGACCAAACACGTTTACTATGGCGGCACGAATTCTATCAAGATCATTTCCATATTGAACATGTTCATTTTGAACAAACTCAGCAACTTTAGCAGCAACATCTTGAGCACTTTTTACCGACCCAGATCCAATATCAGAAAATGTGTTGTACAAATTTATCACACGTTGGACCACCTCTTTGTCGTCAGGTAGTTCAGCAATAGGGTTGGCAACTGTACATGATATTAATGCCATTACCATAATCTTCACCAGTATTAATGCGCTCATCTTAGACTATTAATTTAATATTTATAAATTCATATGAATTAAAATTATTTTATAATAAATTAATTTTTACCATTTAATTTTATGCTTGGTCAAATATTTTATGAAAATGTTTTTACATTAATAAAGTATTTGTTTCAATATTAATACTTGAATATTTTACTCGTTTATATACGTTTGTGAATAATAAAAAATTAATTTTTATGAAATTGTATGAGCATCGTTTTACAATGACGTATATTACTTACTTTTTTTTACTATTATTTTGTATAAATTTGTTTACTAAAAATTGTCTGGTTTAAAAATAATATGTATTTTTACATACTTAATAATTACCAAAAATAACATTAGGTTAGGTTACAAAATGAGCGGCGGAGTTTTATAGACATTTTAAAATAATTTGTGAATCATGCATGTAAAAATTATAAAAGTTATAATTTAAAATGTATTTATATATTTTTAATAAATGTTTACAATTCAGTCATTTAAATATAATATTGTTATTTATAATTACACAAAACTTTGTAAATTGATATTAATTAATTTTATACTTTATTATTAATAGTGTGAGTTAATGTCAATGATGGTTAAATTACCGCAATTAGTTGTGAAAAATAGTAAAGTCTAATTGTAGCATTGTATTTAATTCAACGGAATATTTTTAATCAATCACAAAACAAATTATAAATTTATAAAAATTTATCATTTTATTTATATTTATTTTATTTATAATATTGTCATAATATTTGTTTATTGAATACAATTACATATTGAAAAAACTGTTTACAATATAGTAATTAAATTAGTAAGTGTTGTGCATTATATTGATTACATAATTAGTACTCTTAGAACTCTATTTAATTACTGATGGTCTTTCTAATTTGCACATGATAAATATCTGTTAAAATGACAAATCAAAAACATATCATAATTAGCATTATTTGAAAAAATCAAATGTTTTACCCATGTGAATCAATCACTAAATAAATTATACAATAAGCTGGCTAGACTAAAGAGTTCCATCCAACCAAATTGAAGATTCTGTACCTGACCATGATGTTTTGTCTCAGACAAGTCAGCTTCATTGTCAGTAGATTGGTCGAGGATAGGATTAGCAAATATACATGATATTATTGCCACAAGTAAAATCACCACCACCAGTTTAACCATATTGGACTATTTTAGCAATATTGTGAAAATAAATTAATGTTTATCAAATATGTTATAATTTAAAAATATATAATTACTATTTGCTTTTAAACTTGCTGAATAAGTTGGTTACAAAATTATTTTGCCTGTTTAAAACAATTTTTATAACTAAACTAATGTCAATATGTTGCCAATGTTTTTATACTTTTACTACAATAGTTATGAAGTAGTTTATGTATATTAATAAATGTATTATTTCCAGTGGCCAACTGTCTGAGTAGTAATTTATAGCAAATATAATTAATGTATTATTTATATAAGTAATAGGTAATAGTTGCAGTAATGTTAGCTGTATGTTTTTGTAAAATTAAATATAATTATAAAATACTTAAAATAACAATAGATTTCTACAGCAAGCTATTTTAATAAATTATATTTTTAATAAATTATGATGCATGGATGTAAAAATATGATTTTATGTAATATAATGCGTAATTCGTATATTTTTGTTTAACCATAATTAATATTTTTATATTTTTGTGCTGCGTATACGTTTTTATTTTGCAAATAATTTGTTCATTTTTAAAATTTATTTTATTATAAAATACACAAATTTTCAAAATAATTTTTGATAAAGTAACTAAAAAGTGCGGTACAAAAATTATGGCTACAAATTCTTAAACAGGCGCAAAAATAACATGAGAATAATTTCATAATTTCTCATAAAAACATGTTTAAATGTAAATTCTTATATCTAAAAAGAATATTGTACAATTTTGTTTAGTTTGAGTTTATGTCTAAACTTAGAAAGCAGCTATATCATAACAAAAACTTCCAGAGTTGATGAACAATTTTATATTTAATTAAAATTCTAAGGCAAAATTAAATTACAAAACAATTACATTTTTTATTTTCTTAATAAAAATTAAATTTATTCGTATTAACAAATACAAATATTTTACTAATATCAAATTAAGTGCCCAATACCCCGTCCAACAATCCCTTAATGCGTTTGTAACCAGTATTAATAGGATCCGGTGGCACCATATCTGGCAAACTGTTTTTATCCTTATCGTCCATACCAAAAATAGGGTTACCAATTGTACATGATATTATTGCTGCAAGTAAAATCATCATCGCTACTAATTTAACCATATTACACTATTTTGGAAATATTTTGAAAATAAATCTCTATTAAAATTGCTTTACTTTAAAAATTTTTAATTACCATTTGGTTTTAAATATGCTGAACAATTTTGTTATAAAATTATTTTTATCTGATTAAAACAATTTTTATAACTAAACTAATGTCAATATGTTGCTAATGTTTTTATACTTTGGTGAATAGTTATGCTGTCGTTTTGGTGTATTAGTAAATGTTTTATTTATGGTTGCTAACTGTCATAGTAGTAATTTATATCAAAATAAATTAATATATTTATTTATATTAGTAATAGAAAATAGTTGTATTAATGTTAACTATAATTATAAAATACTAAAAATAACATTAAGTTTAGTTACAACAAAAATTTTAAAAATAATATTTCCTAGGTTACCTATTATTTCAAATTTATTTAATCTCAAAATACACATCATTTCCAAATAATTTTTTATAATATAACTAAAAAATTTTAAGTGCAGCACAAAAATTTTAATTACAAATTTTTAACAGGCGCAAAAATAACAAATATAATTTGATAATTTTACTTAATAACAAATTTAACTTCAATCATATTTCTATGAAAAAAATTGTACAATTTTGTTTGTTTTAAGTTTATTTATAAATTTAAAAAGCAGCTATATCATAACAAAAACTCCCATGATTAATGATCATTGTTATATTTAATAAAAACTTTCAGATCAAAATTAAATTACAAAACAATTACAATTTTATTTTTTCAATAAAAGTTTAATTTATTTGTATTACCAAATAAAAATATTTCACTAATGTCAAATTAACAGCCAAATATGCCGCACAACAATCCCCCGACCATTTCGTAACCGGTCTTAATAGGATTCAGTGGATCTATATCTGGCATACCGTCCATATCGTCACCAATGTATGTATTGCCACCCAAAATAGGTTTGGCAATTGTACATACAATTACTGTGGTTAGAAAAATTGCCATGATCATTAAATTACGCGTTGTGGCCTGTTAATTAAATAAAATGATTTGTGTTAGTTAAGTAACTTATTTATAACCATTTGTATAATATTTCATTATTTATTCTCTCATAGTTTGAAAATTACCATTTAGTTTTAAATGTGATGAACAATTTTGTTACAAATTATTATTTTTACCTGATTAAAACAATTTTTATAAATAAACTAATGTCAATATGTTGCTAATGTTTTTATACTTTGAAAAATCGTTATAAAGTAGTTTTGATATACCCTGTGCACAAATGAACGCACTTAGAAATTGCCTGCAATACACGCGTTATTTTAACGTACAGAAGTGAAATAACGCGTGTATTGCAGGCAATTTCTAAGTGCGTTCATTTGTGCACAGTGTATTAATAAAGTTTGATATTTTATTTACCATGGCCAATTGCCAGAATAATGATTTATGGCAAAACTCATATGATACTTTATACAAGTATGCGTTTGAAAATAGGCATGATTTTATTGTGAGATTAATAAAATTTCCATTTTATTGTATTTATTGTCTAATTTTATAAACAGCATAATTCTAAAATAATAAAAATAATATTAGGTTTGGTTACAAATTAGATTTAGATTGTATAAATAATATTTTTTAAATTATCTATAAATCATGTATTAAATACAATTTAATATGTAGTTTATATTGTTTGGATTAATTATTTATAGGCATGGCAATTAATATCATAAAATTAATTTTAATAATTAAATTTATTTAACACTTGGTAGAAATATAATTAATAAAAAAATTTAAACATTTTTCTTATTATTATTATTTGTATAATAATAGCTTATTTAAAATATCAATAAGTATTTGATTAATAAGTTATTAATAATAACAGCTAAAATAGTATTGTTAATATAGCACAATATAAATAGTGTACAAAAATGTACAATATGCTACAATATTACTACTTCCAATCAGGTAGCATGTTGGGGTATGGGTTTATTAGCCGGCAAAAAAACCGTTCAATATCGTTTTTAGTTTCTTCTGTTTTAGTAACTATAGTAGTAACTATTTTAGTAGCCATATAACACTTTAAACGTAGATAATCATCTAGATCAGCACAGTTAACAGTGTATCCAATTGTTGTACCATCATGCTCAATAAGCTCAATAGGCTTGGCCAATGTGCATGATAATACTGCCATTAATGCAAACATCACCATAGTTGAGTTACACATTTTAATCTGTTTAATAAATAATATATAAATAATTAGCATAGATTAAAATTGTTTGATTAGCAAAATAATATATGTCATATATGTTATTTTTAATTAATTAATTATTATAAATTATAATAATCATTTATAACCATAATTACCGTTCATACAAAGTTGAGGTTTTTATAATTAAATGCTTGGTTATTTAAATAACTAATGTGGTTTGTCTAATGAGATAGTTTTGCTAAATGTTTTATGTATTTTATAAGTTTAGAAATTATTTTAGATGACACAATAAATCTATTTCTATCCCTATTGGCCAGAATAACAATTGTATCAATTTATCATAATTTATTTTTAAATAGTATGTTTTCATACTGATAAAATGTTAAAAGTATGTGATACAGTATTAGGAAAAGTATTTCAATTAAGGTTGGTAAATTACATGACTTTTTAAAATGTTATGTAATTTATATTGTAAAATACAAAAATGCACGTAATATATTTGTCATTTTACTTACTATGGGGAAAAAATTAACATAGTTTATTAATTAAAATTAAGCTATTTAATTGTATTGTTTACATAAATTATACATGGTAGAACCTTTTAAAACTAATTCACCATTAATTATTTTATATTTTACAATCAAATTAATTGTTTCTAAATTTATACTTCTTATTAAATTTGTATACAGTAAAACCCGATTATAAGAAAATTATATTTTATACGAGTTGCTGATTCAATCATTGATGATCATTGCATCAATATGTGTCATTTGTTTTTGTAATATACCCCAAAAACAATTAATTTTGGTTTTTATTTACTGATTTTAATCGATTATTATTTTTACAAGAATGTATTTTACAAAATGAAAAATCTGTATATGTAAAATACGTTTAAAATACTATGTAAATTACATACGTAAAATACATGGTTTGTCATATTGCCAACCCTAATTTCAACATTGTACATTATGAACAATATATTTTATATAATAACATCCTGTAAAATCTTTACATAACTTAAATAATTTTAGTTTAATAAATGTACTAAAATTAAAATTACTTTATTAGCTAAATCATTTTTTTTATAAACTTTCACTTTTGACTTTATGTTATTTTAATTACGGTATAATTTTATCAATTAGTGATATATTTATTTAAAGCTATGTCTCGACGATAAGTTTTTAACCGATATAAAACTTAATATAATTATAATTTATAAAAAAGTTTATTAAAAACTACTTTTTGTTATTATGAGATCAACAGTGAATTAACAATAATAGTAGATACAGAAAAACCTTGTATCTTGAAATGGTCGGGTCTTGACAAATAACTTCAAGATAGAAAGATTTTAAGTTAGAAAAATTCAAGTTTCAATGTTAAAAATGAGTAAATTTTGAAGTTAGCAGAATATAGTTTTTGTTAGATGTAAAAATACTGAAATAATATTGAAAATGTCTCATGATTTGAATTTGTTTTACACATTTGAATCTAAATATGTCCAGTAATTACGTTGATTATACACATTTTTTTGTCAATTTTTCCATTTAAATGACGTAATTTTTGAAACTTCAAGATAGGAGTATATACAATAACAATTGAAACCCAGAAAATTACTTCAAGTTACAAGTTAGAAGGTTCAAGATAGGAGGGAATTTAACATTACGTTTCTATGGAATAAATCGGGACTCAATGTTTTGCTTCAAGATAGGTAGAAATTCAAGATGGAAGGCTTTAAGATACAAGGGTTAATTGTATTATATAATGTCTGAAATATGTCTATAAATATAATTACCATAATGTTATTTGATATGTTTTTCATACACATTCAATTAAATATTTATTTTATCTATTAATTACCTAAAATAAATTATTTTCAAGTATTATAAATATAAATAATGAAATTATTATCTATTCTATTATTACATAGATTTGTAAATATGTTGAATAATATTTATGCTAAAATAAATTACTATTGTATATAAATAAGTGTGTTAAATACTCGATGATATAATTAAGACTATGATCATGCAGCATGATTCATGCTGATAATATTGTATAGGAAATAGTGGTTAAAATATATCAATGTTTTTAATAATGTAAATATTTATGATTTATTATGTTTTGTCATAATTTTATTTAACATTTACTGCAAAATACTTGTTATAACTTTTAAAACAATTCATTATAAGTTTTATTGTTGTTTTTAATTTTATAATGTTTTATAACAGTAATTATTATTTTAATTATGCTAAATATTGTTAATATTTATATAAATTAAGTATTTTATTAATTGTTATTATATTATGATTTAATAACTAATAACTAAGTTTTTCATAATTTATCATAAGTAAGTTGTAAGTTATTTTAAACATTTTGTTCAAGTTTACTGTTTCACAAATAATTTTTCAGTATTTCAGATTTATTAAAATTTATATTAAAATACAAAACTTTTCCAAATAAACTTTTATAATATAACTAAAAAATTTTAAGTGCAGCACAACAATTTTGATTACAAATTTTTAACAGGCGCAAAAATAACTTAAATATAATTTGATGATTTTACTTAAAAACAAATTTAACTGCAACCATATTTCTATGAAAAAAAATTGTACAATTTGTTTGTTTTAAGTTTATTTTTTTTAAAAAGCAGCTATATCATAACAAAAACATACAGATTTGATAAACATTTTTATATTTAATTAAAATTTTTAGGCCAAAATAAAGTTACAAAACAAATAAAATTTTATTTTCTTACCAAATATTTAATTTATTTGTATTACCAAATAAAAATATTTCACTAATGTCAAATTAACAGCCAAATATGCCGCACAACCATCCCCCGACGATATGAATAGGATCGGGTCGCCCAATATCTGGCATGCCGTCCATACCGTCACCAATATATGTATTGCCACCTAAAATAGGTTTGGCAATTGTACATGCAATTACTGTCGTTAGAAAAATTGCCATGATCATTAAATTACGCATTGTGGCCTGTTAATTAAATAAAATAATTTATGTTAGTTAGCTTACAGTATTTATAATAATTTGTATAATATCTATCATAATTTATTCTCTTGTAGTATAATAATTACCATTTGGTTTTAAATGTGCTAAACAATTTTGTTACAAAATTATTTTTACCTGCTTAAAACAATTTTTATGACTAAACTAATGTCAATATGTTGCCAATGTTTTTATACTTTGAAGAATCGTTATGGAGTAGTTTTGATATATTAATAAATATTTTATGTACCATGGCCAATTGTAATAGTAGTAATTTATAGCAAAATTAACATACTGTGATTTTATACATGTATTGTATACAAATAAATATGAATAAATTTATTGTGAGATTAAAAAATATTTCATTTAATTGTATTTAGTGTATAATTTTTATAAATACCATAATTATAAAATACTAAAAATAACATTAGGTTTAATTACAAATAGGATTTAGACTGTATAAATAATATTTTATACATTAGTTATAAATCACGTTTGCAAAAATAGGTAGTTAAACATTTTTGATTAATTATTTATAGCCATGACAATTAACATAAAAAATAATTTAGTATTATTGTCTATATTATAAACATACTAACCGTAGAATAATAACGTACTTGTATAAGATAAAATTGTTATTTAAAATAAGAAATTATTTTAAGTACTTTTGTGATTTGATTAATAAATAATTTATCTTGATGCTTTTATAAAATTAAAAATTAAAAATAACATAATTATTATATTGCTAGTTTTAACTGATATTAGATGTTATATAATTATAACTTTAACATTTTATTCAAAAACAACTTGTTGTTACTATGAGAGCGACAGTGAATTAAAAATAATTATAGATATTATATAATGTCTGATAATATTATTATGTCTGTAAAAATAGTTACCATAATTTTATCTGATATGTTATTCATATACTTTCAATTAAATATTTACAATTTCATTTATTAATGGCCTAAATATTTTAAGTATTATAAGTATAAATAAAGTAATTATTATTTATTTTATATTGATACATATTATACATTAATGTATAAATATGTTGAATAATATTTATGTTGAATAAATTACTATTAAATATAAATAAGCGTGTTAAACAATGACCATGCTGATAATATTGTCTGAGAAAATAATAGTAAAAATATCAATGTGTGTGGTAATGTAAATATTTATGATTTTTTATCATAATTTTTATCTAACATTTACTGCAAAATACTTATTATAACTTTGAAAACAATTTATGATTTAATGTATTGTTGTTTTTAATTTTATAATGCTTTATAATAGTAATTATTATGTTCAATTAGGCTAGATATTGTTAATATTTGTAGTCAAATAACACACTAATAATTAATATTATAAGTTATAATTTATAACTTTAATTTATTTCAAACATTTAAATGATTTCAAACATGTTTAAATTTTTAATATTTAATATTAATCAAAATCACATAAAAAATATTTTACTATCAACTTTTATTGACAGTATATCCATTGTTATTATTAACATTATTGACATTTCAATTATAACCAAGAAACAAAATAAAATTTTCCATTTCATACAATTATTGTCACAATGAAAGACAGTGTCAGTAATCTTATCAATAGTGTCGGTGCTATCAAACCAGCGATAGTCTGTACGGCAAGTCTAGACACAAGTGGTAAATGTATGGATGTTTTTGGGAAAAAGTTATTATATTATGTTGTTTTATAAGTACATGGCTTTGATTCGCACAACTCATAAAAATCCCATTCAAATAGCGTTGAGATAAATGAATATTAAAATTGCATTTATTATGTAATTTATATTGAGATACGCTATATATTAGGCGCTCGTAAAAAACACTTCACTGCATAGCAACTGAATGTAATGTAATTTTTAGTGCATAATATAGTTTTTGGATAAGTAAAATGATAGTGGTTATCATATTTATCATTATTATATAAAGTGAGTTTATAAATAATCATGCTTGTTTATAGGTTTGTTGTAAACCAGACTAGATATCTGGCGATTTTTTCACCATGATAATGTTGCATAAAATGATCAAGATCATTAATATTTAATAGTTTGTTTATAATAAAATTTTTATCAATAATACACTTTATATACAGTATATTATTTACTTTATGCTATAAAAAGATTTTCAACCTTGTTATAACTTTTAAAATAAACCAAGTTATATTGCATGATTATTGTACCATGCTGATATTTAACGTTTAAACTAAATAATTCTTAATTTGAATATAATATAAATTTGTTGATTTATAAACTAGTACAGTTTAATATTAATTATTATATAAATGTGGTTAATATAAAATAAACCGGAATTGAATTTATAATGTTCAAAAGTGGTTACGCTGTAAAACACGAGCTAAATTAAAAACGAAAATTTAGCATAATAATTACCTATGAGCAAAATTAAATTATTTTATTTATTTCTATACACAGGGGCAAAATAAATGCATTTTTAATCTGCCATTATTTAAATTGTTAAATGATTTACCACTTGCTATAGTAATTAAAATTTAATAAGTAGCTATAATTGGCTGCAATTTGTGCGTTAAAACTGATGTTAATTTCCCATAAGATTTATGCATTACATTCCGGTCTCTAATTATTCTTGCATTTTAAACATTAAATAAATTCTTATTGAGAGAGAGAGAGAGAGAGAAAGAGAGAGAGAGAGACGCTATAAATTATGGTAAAAATTTATTTGATAGTAAAATATTGTGTGTTTGTGTGTAATATTAAACTTCCCGATAGGAGATAGTTATGCCATCCATCATATATTGTAGCGAATAGTAGCCAACAATACATTATAAATGCCTATTATATTCTTGGATAATGTATGGCATATAGTATGCCATATACATATACATATATATACATATATATATATGCCATATACACTATACAGTAGTTTGTTATATAGGGGTCCTATTGTTATATATGGAGGTTGTTTACAAAGTCTATGGTTAATATAAATTGAATATAATTTGCAATTTTACTCCTTATATACGGATTGAGAGAGAGAGAGAGAGAGAGAGAGAGAGAGAGAGAGAGACGCTATAAATTATGGTAAAAATTTATTTGATAGTAAAATATTGTGTGTTTGTGTGTAATATTAAACTTCCCGATAGGAGATAGTTATGCCATCCATCATATATTGTAGCGAA
>CAJPIZ010002842.1:0-12800 GCA_905368565.1 Medioppia subpectinata
GGAGGGGGGGGGGGGGTGTGGTTATCAAAATTAATCAAAACAACAATTAAATGTTAATACAATCTAGTTTCAAAAATAATGATGGTAATCTGGTCGACGTGACAATGGATAAAATTGTTGTTAACGTATTGTACATATCGATCACCAAAACCTCTATAGTAGACAAAGCACTGCCACTCTCTGACCGGATATCTGGCCTTCATTTGGGTCACAATGTAATGAATTGTAGCGCTTATGTTGTCATTACTGTCGATGGCCTCAAACACAATGTCCGTCACAAACGATACCATCGACTCATTCATAGCCGTATAATATATGTCTAATTTGCGGGCAATTTTGTTGCGCTCGAGTCGGGCCTTCAAATTGGACCAATAAAACTGTTAGAAATTATACATTAAAATTTGTTCGCAGTAATTAATAATAATAAATTTGTAAGTATTAGATTTTATTGTAAAAATTATTTATTTATTTACGTAAATATAAGAAAATATTACAAAACTATACTGTTTATTACTGTACCCGCATTGTGTGAAATAAAGTAAACGTGACCGGGGTGAATTTCACTTTTACCAAATAATTGTGATCGATCATTAAACATCCATTGTATTCGTCATAATCAACCAAACAGTGCCAACTACTGCCGTACTCGAGGTCCATGTAATCGACCACATGTTTACACACATCGTATAGTGTGTTATGTTTTGTCAACATTTCCCGAAATATAGACAGTGTTTTGTCGGTCATATCGGCGTTCAATTGGTTGTCTAACACCACCGGTGTCGACAGGTGTTGCCTACACTCGGCCAGTATCTGATGTGCCGACAACTCTTTACTTGGTAATACTGATTGATCCAAATTACTGTCATTATAACCATGACCATTTTTCAACTCATTATTAATTGCTTTTAATGCCTCGATCTCTGCGCGTAACGATTCAATACAGTCGCGCCCCGATGTGTGCACACAATTGCATGCTAAACATTGTGCCGTCTTATAGCGACAGTTGTCTGTGTGTTCTTTAAGGTCATTTTGTGTGACCACTTGTAAACACCCGTTATTACAATATTCGCACCGTTCGGTAATATTGTTAATATCTTTAGCCGACATTTAATACCTATCAATAAAATAGTATTAAATTGTTGTATATTTTTTAAAATTAATTAAAATATTTAATTACTTACCAATAAAATAATTTAATTTGGGAAAGTTTAATTTTAGGTAGGGCTCTAACCCGTCGCTGCACTAATCATAACTAACTCACAAAGAGTTTTATTTGATAGTTTATATTTTAGTTGTGCTCTCATCGATGACTTGAATTAATGTAAAACATAAAATACATACAATATGTGTAAAATAGGCTTGGCCATACGCCATCGTTATTTGTGTAAGAATAGAGTGACCAACATATAAACTTTAAGCATAACTATTAAACATGACTTTTATTTAAAATTGAACATTTTTTATCTATTTATCAATTATTACATGTTTCCTTTTAATGCCGTTTTATATTGAAAGGCATACACATGTTTTGAATGAGTATTGATTTAATTGTTGTATTAATTGCATGTAACACCTAGACCAATTATTTACAGTATCATGATAAGCACATTATGAATAATTTCACATAAATTTTAGCATTTATATTTAATGCAATGTTTAAACTTGTATTTACTACTTTTAATAATTAAATGTTTTTATAATTAATTTTTATTTATTACAAAAAACATCAAATTTAAATAATTAATAATAAAATAATAATATAAAGTTAATTAACAATTCCTATCAAACCTTTTGGCGCAAATAATTGTTACGATCGTCGACGCAGTGGGTGTTTGAATAAAGCTAAAGTATTGAACACTTGCGACCGGCCCCGTGTTTGAGCACGGATGAATTAAATATTATCACATTTAACTGATCCACAGCACAATGGATATAATGACCAAAATGTGTAATATGAAAACTGCCAAAATTTTGTCTAATAAAACACGACCATATTATACCCGGATATTCGGTCGCCATTTGAGCTTTTATATGGGTTGGTGTGTCGATTAAACCGTCCGCCATATCAAAGGCCTTAAACACAATGTCCGTCACAACCGATACCATCGATGTTTTCATTGTTGTCGCCTTAGTATCCAATTTGCGGGCAATTTTGTTACGCTTTAATCGCATCTTAAATACTCCCCAATCAAACTGTTAATATAATATAATTATATGAATATTAATAATAAATAAATAATAATTACTAAAGTATATATTACACTCAAGTTATGAAATACAGTGAATGTGATCGGGATAAATTTTACTACCATATAGAAACCAGTTTGTTTCTTAATGTGCCAACTATAGTCATTATTATTGTATGAGTTGGCCAAACAAGTCCAAACGGTGCCAAACTCAAGCTCCATGTAATAGACCACATTTCTACACACATCTAATAGTGTGTTATTTTTTCTCAACATTTTCCTTAATATTGACAGTGTTTTGTCGGTCATATCGGCGTTCATTTCGTTGTCCAACACTACCGGTGCCGTCAAGTGTTGCCTACATTGAATCAAAATTTGACTCCCAGATAATCTTTCACATGGTTGCAATGATTGATCAACATCAACACCATTATTATCATGGCAAGTTTTCGCATCAACTAGTTTTAGTGAATCGATATGGGTCAGCAAAGCTTCATTACAGTCGCGCCCCGATGTGTGCACGCCATGGCATACTGAACATTGTGCCGGTTTATAGCGACAGTTGTCTGTGCGCTCCTTAAGATTCTTGTGTTTAACCATTTGACGGCACCCGTAATACCAATATTCGCACCGTTCGGTAATATTGTTAATATCTTTGGCCGACATTTAATATCTATCAATAAAATAGTATTAAAATTATTGTTTATAATTTTGAAATTAAAATATTTCATTACATGTCTGAAAATAATTAAATAATTAAATTAAATCAATTTTTATACCTTATATCAAATCTATATAATGTGTGGGCGAGTGGTGTACGGATACAACTCAATAAGTTTCGTTTTGTGTCTCTAAGCCATCGGTGCAATAATCACACACCTGTTGTCACACAATTAACAAATAATTATATTTAATAATTTATATCTCAGTTTTGCTCTCGTCGTGGATTTTAATTTACAATTAATGTAAAACAATATGACAAATATCATTACTTTATATATAACCACGTACACTGTATCATACATGCAATTTGTAATTAGTGATTAATATAGTATGCCTACCTATTCACAATAGTGGTGCAAATTATGAAAATTTTCACTCACGGTCACTCACACTCACGAAAAAAATTTCACACTCATTCACGTTCACGAAATTAAAAACTCCACTCACTCACACTCACTCACGGCAATCACGTTTCATCTATATGTTATTTAGATATAGAAATAAGCCATATATTTTGCTATATAAACAAGTATACTATACAATAAATTCTAAATCTGGTTGACATAATACCTTATTAGTAATAAGTTATTACATAATTGTCATGAATAAGAATATACGATATTTATTCAAAATGGTATTAAATTTGTATAGAATATACTGTATGTAATAATAAAGGATAAGGCTATGAACTAATAGGTCACTGGGCTATGCTGGCCTGGTCACCATTTGACATGGATATGATAACACATGCCAAGAGGTCTTCGTGAGTGGTGTCCATAGCAAATATTTTAAATAAATTATTATATTTCGCATTAATATAATATAACTATTGTTTGTATTTCAAGAATTGTTTATGTTTTGCAAAATATTAATTAATTATTTATATTTATTTCTAAATAAAAATACCGAAGAATATAAGTATTTATTTTGAAATAGCGTACAACATATTAATTAAATATTGATATACAGTACATTTTATTATCAAACTTTCTGATAGTAAAATTAAATAATTTGCATTTTGTAATCAAAACTAACAACACGTGCATATGATTAATAACATTTAAAAATTGTCACAAAAATTAAGCGCAAGTTGTTTTGTCATTTAATAAATATTTAAATTCTGTGTTAAAATTTTAACGTAATTTTATAGTAATTTTCTTGACATTTATAAAGTAGTAGAGTTTGAGAGGAAGAATTTGTATAACTTTTATGACATAAAATATTAAACTTATATAATTAACTAGATTTATATATTGTTTTAATTTAATAAATACATTGTAGGTTTAGATATAATAGACACTCAAAAGTTGATAAAGTATCGGAATTGCACTAAAATTTGTATAATAATAAATATTTTTAATTAACTTTTTTAAACAGGTTATCAATTGAAAATACTTATATTGTAAAATATAAAATTAAAAACATACTTAAAATTAATTGAAAACTATTTTGGAATTTAAATTTATATTCATATTAATTCTAAAGATGTACTGTATTTATTGTCAGATACAGTATATTATGTTTTCATGTAAATTTATATTGATTGATTTCTTAGATTGCATATAATTTATAACTTAAACCCATTTTTGGTCAAGAATTTGTCTATAGTTTGCTATTTGAAGCCATTTATAGAATTGTTAATATATACTTCTATAGGAGAAAACTTTCTCGTCTGATTTGCAACTAATTTAGTCGTTTCTTATAGAAAGGTTAGACAGTATTACGAATATATTGATGTCACAAATCCAATAAATATGATATGTGAATTAGAGCAACCAAAATATGAGTCATTGCAGACTAATGTAATATGCAGACTAACCAAAAACCATGAATTAGTCAAAGAATGATAACATATAATATTTAACTAATGCTTTAAAATAAATAAATAGTTGTAATAGTCATTATTGTGTTCAAAACTATGAAAATCGATTTCAAATCAATTTCAAACGGTTGGCCTAATAATTTTACAAATTAATAAAATATTTAATTATTTGTGTGAATACAAGTGTATAATTATTGCATCGACAGGTAATATAGCTATGAAATAGTAAATTTACCCGCTTATGTTGACACATTTTTTATTGATTAATTATAATAAACCATAAAATTTATATAATATTTATTTTAAAATTACATATTTTTAAAATATGTTTGAATTATAAATTTATTATAAATTAAATATAAATTATTGAATTTAACTATTATTTAACTATTTTATTAATAGATTTAATAAAAACAATGTGGAAATATATTATGGATAGAGTTTCCTGTCTATCGGTCGACAATAATATTAAAACATCCTGGTATGATCCGATCGAAGAGTGGCCTGATGAGGTCAAATACAAATATCTTAATGATCATGCAGTAAACTATCGCTATAAAATGGCTCATTGCTTGCGATGTCATGAGACACACACACCGGGCGCCGACTGTATAGAATTGTTTAGGGAAGTGATTGAGCCAATAATGGTTGATAAGTGTACCGAAAGTGATCATGGTACTAATGATGGTGATAATCATAAAATATCATCTCTTGAAACAGTGCCGGAAAAGCAAATGCCTGTCGAGTGCAACAATGATTACGACAATAATGATGATGGTTGTAGTGCTAATACAGCATCACTACCAGACCTATACAATTACCAAATACTGGCCGAGTGTAGGCAACACTTGACGGCACCGGAATTATTAAACAACCACATGAACGCCGATATGACCGACAAAACTCTGTCGATATTCAGGAAAATGTTGACAAAACATAACACACTATTCGATGTGTGTAAACATGTGGTCGATTGCATGAGTCTCGAGTTCGGCATCAAATGGACTTGTTTGGCCAACTCATATAATGACAATGATTATAGCTATTGCATTAAACACGAACCTGGTTGCTATCTGGAAGTAAAATTCATCCCGATCACATTCGCTGTATTTCAAAACCTGAGTGTAATATATTTTTATTAATTATTATTTATTTATTATGCATATTCATATAATTATATTATATAACAGTTTGTTTGGGAAGTATTTAAGACCCAAATAAAAAATAACAAAATTGTCCGCAAATTGGATATTATAAAGACAACAATGAATGCATCGATGGTATCGGTTGTGACGGACATTGTGTTTAAGGCCATCGATATGGCGAAAGGTTTGTGGGACACACCAACCCATATAAATGCTCAAATGGCGACCGAATATCCGGGTACGATATGGCAGTGCTTTATCTATTATACCAAAAACTTTGGCAGTTGTCATATTACACCTTTTGGCTATTTTATCGATTGTGCTGTGGATCAGTTACATGTGATAATATTTAATTCGCCGGTGTTCATGCAAGTGGTCAATAGCAGCTCTATTCAGCCACCGACTGCGCCGACGAGCGTAACATTTATTTGCGCCAAACAAAACTTTGATAGGAATTGTTAATTATATTACTATTATTATTATTAATTAGTTAGATTTACTAACCATTAAAAGTTTATTATTAAAACACTAAATTATTTAAAATAGTAAATAAAAGTTTAAACATTGCACTAATTATTAATTATTAAATTTATGTAAAATTATTCAGATGTTCTCATTATAAAACTATTAAAATGATTTAGTAAAGTTTTCATTTGTTTTTCAATGCTTTTCATATCGCGAGTTAATTAAAATATAACAAAGTTCAATATGCCGGCTTAATTATAGATTTAGCTATTGACTGTATTACAAATTGTATGAATTATACAGTATACGTGATTTTATATAAAGTAGTAATATTTGTCATATTGTTTTATACTCATTGTCTATTAGAATAACGACAAGTGCACAACAAAAATGTATTAATTAAATAAAACTGTTTGTTAATTGTTTGCATTAAAAACAACTAGTACTAAATTGAAAAGTGGTCATAGTAATAATGGTAAAAATGAAGGTGATTTGAATCAATCAGTATTATCAAGTAGAAAGTTGTCGGCACATCAGGTAGTGTACGAGTGTAGGCGACACTTGTCGGCACCGGTGGTGTTGAACAACAAATTGGGCGCCGATATGATCGACAAAACACTGTCGATATTCAGGAAAATGTTGAGAAAACATAACATTATATACGATGTGTGTAAACACGTGATCTATTATATGGAGCTCGAGTACGGCAGCACTTGGCACTGTATTGTCGAGGATGACGAATACAATGGATGTTTTATGTTAGAAAAAAATGGTCTGTTAAAAGTAAAATTCACCCCGGTCACGTTTACATTGTTTCATACAAAGCGGGTAAAGTAGTAAACTATATAGTTTAGATACATGTATATTTAGAGATATATAATTATAAATTAAGGTATATTAAGTTAAATATATATATATTTATAACAGTTTTATTGGTCGAATTTCAAGGCCCGTCTCAAGCATAAAAAAATTGTCCGCAAATTGGATATTAAGAAAACAACAATGAATGCATCGATGGTATCGGTTGTGACGGATATTGTGTTTAAGGCCTTCGATATGGCGGACGATTTGATTGACACACCAAACCCATATAAAAGCTCAAATAGCGACCCAATATCCTGGTATAAAATGACAATGCTTTATTTATAACGAAAATTTTGGTAGTTATCATATTGATCACTTTGGCCATTATATCGATTGTAATGTGGATCTGTTAAATGTGACAATATTTAATTCGTCGGATTAAAAATTAAATAATTAGATAACGATTTTAATCAGACATCGACTGCGCCGACAATCGTAACTATTATTTGTTACACAAAAGTATAGAATGATTGAAACAGGTTTGAAAACCGATTATCATAATTGGCCACATCGTGTCATATTTTAGATGTCGCTATTAATTAAGATAAATGGAAACATGTTGGGCACACATCACAATAATTAATAAACATTATTATTTTCTTTATTAGACATGATAAAAATAATTAATTATTCATATTTATAAATTATATAATTATTCATTTATAAATGTATACATGAAATATTATTAAATAAATTACTCGAGTGACACCGATATTTCCTAACTCTAACAAACTATACTGTAATTTATATATCTCTATATAAACTAATTATTTTCTCAAGACATCAGTTTTATTCATTTGTATTAAATTAAATTAATTACACATAAATAAATTATTAAACTATTTTATATATCGATATTATTACTTACCGCCCAATTTAGCTCGAGCTAAAAACACTGGCCACAACTATTCAATACAACGTTTAATTTTTGTTTTTAATGACTGGGTGCAGTTTAATGTGAGATTCTAACTGACACAATGTATTAATTAATAAAATCTTGTATTAATAATGAGTCCGCTGTAAATAAAACCTCGTTAAACATAAATGTCACTAAAATATATGTAAGAAAAATTGTGATACAGGAAAATACAGGAATTTTGGGTAAATTTTTCACATTTATACAGGATTTTCAAAATATCGTTTGGCAACGCTAACTGTATTACTGTATAATTTGTTTATTAGAAATCAATGTAAGTATTTAAATGTAGATCATTTTGCTATTGATTTAAGCTATAAGTGATTTATTCCTGTTATGCCCGGAGCTAATGGTAAGTGAGGGCAGGGAATCAATACATAATCCTAATCTTTAAAGTATACAACGTTTTGATATTTACAGTCTACAGTAGTGACCAGATAAAAGTTTATTATCAGGTTAACGGCAAACATGATGGCTAAACTACAAATAAAGTGCGACAACATCGGTTGCAATGAGGTCATTAAACTGGATCATCTATCTAAGCATACAGTCGACTGTCGCTATTTAATGTCAAATTGTAATTGCGGTCAGACATCGCCGCATGTGTGTACGGCAACTGTTGGGCCAGTAGTCGAGTCATTTGATATGACCGATAATTTGGCGATTAGTGGCGCTCTCCCTGACAGTAGTCAGCCATTGCCTGTCAACGCACCGCAACATAAGGTACTGGCAGAAAGTAGGCGACACATGTGGGCGCCGGTAGGCTTAGTCACCACTATGAACGAAGATATGGCCGACAAAACAGTGGACATAATTAGGCAACAGTTATGCGAACAGAAGACTATTATTTTAATTGTCAAAAACGTGGTCGAAAAAATGAGCCTAGAGTTCGGCACCGATTGGCACTGCACAGTGAGCTGGAGCATTCGTTGTATCGGGTGCTACCAACCTGCCCCTGGTTGTTGTCTAACAGTGAAATTTGGTCCCATAAAATTTATTGTTTTTCACACGAAAAAGGTAATTATATTTTATTTATCACTTGTATTTAGTAAAGTTATATGCTTAAAATTGAAAAGTTAGTCGCGTATTATACGTATAGATATAATTATAAAATTATTATTATTAATAATACCAAAAACGAAATTTAATATACAGTAGATTGGATTATAATATTATCACTATTATAATAATTTTTAATTACAATTCATGTATGAAATATGTGGTTTATAGGATTGTTTTGTCTCAACCTTGTTTGTTTAAATACTTTTTTAAAACCATTCAAAGTAATCTGACTTTTGTTGTGGTCAGGAAACCCTTTGCATTACTTTATATGTATTCATATACAGTTAATTACATTGGTCAACATGTTCACTTAATCATTTATTATGTCTAGGTAAATCTAAACGAAATTAAGGCCCGAATCGAGCGTAATCAAATGGCCAGTAAAATAGACATAATATATTCGGATATGAATGAGCCATTGGTTTTAGTGGTGAAGAGAGTTATATATGAGGCCATCGACTGGTCGGACAGTTTGAATGGTATGGCAGTCGACATTAGTAACCGACTGGAGGCTCACGATCGGGCCATAAAGTGGCAGTGCTTTATTAATATTAATGGTAGATCAAGCGGCTCTTGCTTACACTATAAGCCTGGTACATTCATTGAGTGTAAGGTGGATCAACTAAACCTCATCATATTTCAGGCATTACCATAATATTTCAATTGTTATTTATTTAATATGATTATTAATAACTGAACGTAGTGCAAATGATATAAATTATAAGAGTTAATTATTTTAATAATCAGTGCTATATTTAACTACTATTAATTTAATAATTAAAATATATAGAATATGATAATTTTTCATATACATTTCGTATATTTGATTAAATGAGATTATACTGTATTATCTATATTACTTATTATTGTTATCAAGATATTATCATATTATAACAATTTGTAGTATTTATTGTTAATACAAAAATACATACAAATATTTTCACAATTTATTGGTTTTAATTAATAGAAAAATAAACTTAAAATTATGTAATAAAATTGCTTGAAATTTTTTATATTGTAAAAATTGTATTGCATTATTATTATTTATAATTTATAAATTATAACATTTATTTACTATACTAAAATGAAATTATGATGGTAATATTTCGGTACTAATTATTGAGTGGTTGACCTTTACTCAGAAATCATGATGGGTCTGATTGACAAATTAGCTAATCAGTTCACAAACTCATTTTATATTTGCATACGCGTACCATAATGTCTAACCCACCCTGGTGAGTGTATAACTAAAATGTCATTAATCAACAAAACTGTATGTTTGCAAACAAGTCTATTAACATGATAGTAATCAATAGAGTGGCATTATTTGGAATCAGTCGCTAATTAATATTTAATATCTTAATTTGTAATTAATTTAATTAAAAATTTAATAATAAATAATTGATCGATTAATTGCGATAATTATATTTTAAATATTAATTTTTAATCATAACTACTATTTGTTATTAACTAGATTTATATGATATAAATGCCCGGATTCAATATCGACCGGTTCGCCGATTTGGCGCCCGGCGTTCTCGCGGAGTACACGTGTAGTATATGTCGCCAAATACTGGACACTCCGGTGACCACAACCTGTTGTTTACGGGCTTTCTGTGAAGACTGTATCAATGAATGGCTTCAGACCAACACTACCTGTCCCTGCGATGGCCAGCCATTAACAGCGAATCAATTGTTACCAACACCAAAGTTAGTCTTATTTAGTAATTTAATTGATCATGAGTCAAACACATTATGATTATTATTTATTGCAAAATAATTAATTGCAATTTAATTTGTCATTGTTTAATATTTATACCAATATTACTATTATTAATTTAAAATTTATTATCAAAATAATTAATTTACCATGATTATGTTTAAGAATGATGGTGAACACATTGGACCGGTTTATAATTTGCTGCGACTATTGGGAAGACGGGTGCCGTGAAATGGTGCCACTCAAGGACTTAAAAGAGCATACAGTCGACTGTCGCTATAAGGATATTAAATGCTCGAGATGTCAGTGCGTGAAGACATGGAAACACGACTGTATCAAAGCATTACAGGCTATGAATCGTAACGCAGAGACAGAGTTACGGACATTACGTATGGCTAGGGATCGGCAAAGTGAGCTATATTTGAACTTGTTTAACTTAGTTTTGGCTATTATATTACAATGTAGTAATAATTTCTCCCATAAAGTATTAAAAATTTAATATTTCTATTTGTTGGTAACTGTAGGGCAACAACGACGGCGGCCATCACTGTCCGTAATCTGTGTAAAATGCAATCTCGTACTGACAGAGAGACACGACTGTATCAATGCGTTACTCACTGTATATCAAAATACAGTGACAGATATCAATAAATTAAACATTGATATTGATAATGAATCTGATTATGATGATGTTGGCGAGGATAATCATGGTGGTGGTTCGAGTTGCTGTCCTATATAATAAGGTAATTTTTATTTTCAATTTTTTTTATCATCCTTATTATATAACTAATTAATTTATAATTATTATAAATAGGTGCGTTAAAAGACGATGATGATTTGCACAGACACCCTCTCCCATCACCACCTCCAATTTATTATTATTATTATTATTATATGTAACAAATGATTGCTGTAAAACTTTCTCAATGAGATCATTAAAATAGATAACACATATTTATAGAATAAGATCAAGTATTAAACAAATAGAAAATAATTGTACATTTTAATAGAAAATGTTTATTAATAATTAATAAATAAAGTACAATAATTGAAAATTAATTTCTAAAAACATTACAAAATTACATTTATTCTATTTAAAAATAGTCCTAAAAGTAAGTAAATAATCACAACATAAATATTGAATAATAAATCAGTAATAAATACCACATTATCTGCCAATATATCTGTGTTTCCATTGGATTCAGTGATTATACTGTATTAATCACTTCCTATTGAATGCCTTTACTATTATTCACACATAAAAACACAATTTGTATTTCAATAGCATTTCATTACAATTAAGATCTTTAACAATAATAATAATGTCGTTTAAAATTGTAACAAATATCCATGATAATAAACATAATGACCAACAGCAACTATCATCAGATCACCAGATACTGGCCCAATGTAGACAACACTTGTGTGCACCGGAGCTGTTGGCCAACAAAATGAGCGCCGATATGACCGACAAAACACTGGCCATAATTAGGCAACAGTTGACCGAACAGAACAGTCTATACCTCGTGTGTCAACATGTGGTCAATCAAATGGAGCTCGAGTTTGGCAGCCAATGGCACTGTTGGGCTGACCGGCGCCCCGGAAGTAGCACAGGGTATTTCTCGTTTACAGCAGGCTCCTATATGATGGTTAAATTCTCCCCGATCACTATAACCTTGTATCACACTAACATGGTAATATTTTACTATAATTTTAATCAGTTTTTAATTTTAACTCAGGAGGGAAATAGCTGGGGTGGAAATTGCCAACCCTATTGATATTAGTATGAAAATGTGCAGAATTGTTGCTAGATGTTTAATAAATTGTCAAAATCGGCGAATAGCCAGAAACGTTGGCGTACTGGTCATTTTTCAAATCACGCGTCTATTGCTTATGG
>CAJPIZ010002843.1:0-12799 GCA_905368565.1 Medioppia subpectinata
AATATGTCTTACAAATTGTGTCAGATTCTGAGAAACAATTTATTTTAGGTTAATGTAAATACACTATACGTACAAAGAATTGCATTATTTAGATGATGATCTCTTTAGATGACCATTACACCTAATTCAAATCAGATAAAGGCAAATAGATTTTTAACATAATAAATATAGTTTTAATTGCATATCCTACTTTAAGTAATATAAACTTGATTGTATTAGTTCAGCCAAATCTGTTATCTAAATGTTAAATACTGTACAATAAATAAAATATTGCCAATTTTTGAGGTTTCATATAAGTTAGTAGGTATATTATTTTATCTTATTTTTACTGGGATTACTATTACATCCAATAAATAACCCATACATCAGTACAGATGCACCTATTATTTTGAACATAGATATGGACTAATGATGTCACAAGAAAAAATAAATCTAAAAAATGACACAGTTCATAAACATATTTCTCGTATACTGTATAATATAAATCTATTGATATAACAATTGTAAATAAAAACCAAACAATTATTATGTCTCTCATAAGACATTTCGCCGATTCTTAGAATAAATATTCTGTAATTTAATACCAATTCTTTATAGAAATAATGCAATTCTTTGTACGTATAGTGTATTTACATTAACCTAAAATAAATTGTTTCTCAGAATCTGACACAATTTGTAAGACATATTATGTAATGATTAATATGTAGTGCATTTTGTTGGCAATTTAAATAGGATCGGTAATTAGACCGGATGCATGTCTATGACAATCTGTATGTACCGGAATTTGACTACCAATCTGTTATGCGTACAAAATAGTATTGTATATTCCTAGTAATTGAGTTTGACAGAATATTCCCACATAGGTGATATATTTATTGTACAACCAGAATAAATATGTAGGAGTTATCGTGGGATTAAATATGGTCGGTTAAAATTACATTAATAAAACTTATATTGGTTTTAATGAATTGTTCTTCATATTAATTTTTTAGTTAAATACATGTGTATATTGTAGGGTTTTTAGCATGTTATTTTAAGTTAAGAATTAAAATTATATTCAATAAAAAAATATTGAGAGAGAGAGAATTCTAATGATTAAACTCTAATGTATACTAAAGTCAATATTCTGTGTGGAATTTAATTAAAACAACAAAAACAGTACTGTTTTTTGAGCGTCAATTAGTGGTGGGAATCATTTTGTTGAGCCAACTATAATATGGCCTAAAATCTTATTATATTTACTATTATTACTTTCAAACACACTCTCTCTATACACTCACTCCCTCTCAGACTCATTCACAGCCTTACTCTCTCTCCCACTTTCCCAGACATGTCGTTAATTGAGTCTAAAAACACATAAAGAAATGGCAAATAAAGTTCACTAGACTTTTGCAAACTATAGATTCTCTCGACATATAATGAACAACAACTTTGGTATCGATTCCAATGGATATATTGGACAATAGGGTATACCATATATACACTAACACACAGATAGAGAATTAATTTAATAAAATGAAAAACTCATTAAAAGTGTGCAATTGTTTACTAAGATATTATTATATTCTGTATATTATATTACTTTGATTTTAGGAGAGAGAGAGAGAGAGAGAGAGAGAGAGAGAGACGAAAATTGCCAGGAGCACTTAAATAATATAGTTGTTGAATATGATGTCAACAGAATAATATCTACTGTATTATTGAATACGATATATCAGAGTAATAGAAATACCATGATTATTTTTAGCAATATTCACAGTTATCTATATTAAAATTAGTAAAATAAAACTAATAGCCTGATAAAAAGTAAAAATAAATCATTTTGAATTAATTTTGTTACTATTAATAATAATATTAAATGTTTACTACCGATAGTTAATTAAATGTTGATTAAATATAAATAATCTGAAAATTTATAGCAAATTCTAAGAATAATTGTCACTTTTTATATAGATGAATTTAATAATACACTTATCATATAATAATACAGATGCGTTAGTAATATCTCAGCAGTTATGCAAAACAACACAAAAATAATGCTTTAATATAATATCTAATAACAAAATTATGTCGGAAATAAAAATGTAATATTCAATGGAATTTATATTATTTAATATTACGTGCAAAAAATAAGTATTTATACATTTATTTGAAATAAAATTTAGTGTTGGGTAAAAAAGAAATTACTAAAACTAAAGCATTTACTGAAATCATAAAACACGCAAAAAATTGGCTGAAAATTTTGAAAAGATCTCATTTTGCTCAACAAAAGTAGTTTTTCTATCAAATAAAACAGTTATTTTTCGTTATCAATTTTTTGTAAAAATATATCTATATATAAAATATGGTATAAATTGCAGTCATTATAAAGGTTTCAAAAGATTTTAAACCAGAAAAAAACAAATGAAAATAATTTTTATGAAATATGAAATCTATGGATTTCTGCTTTTATTTTAGATCATGTTTAAAATAATACTTAATTGTCGGTATATATCACACGTTTTTAAGATGAACAAATAAAATTACATTAAGATCACTTTTAAATTGAAAATATTCTTAACAAGTAAAGTAAGTATAAACAAAAATAAAAACAAGGTTTGAAAGCACATTAAAATTGCACATTTTATGTCGTAAATATCCCATAGATTTACGATGTTACCATTTTAATATTAATGTTAAAGCAATCATTTTAGTAAAATTCTATCATTAGTTTAACATAAATTATTTTTCAAAATTATGGAAAGTATAAATGTATTAATCTATATACCAATGAGAATTAAACCCTATATTAAAGTGAGATATTAAATATTTTTATGATAAGACCAATGTTATTTAAATAAAATTTAAATATTATAAATTATAAATAGGAATTAATACAAATCTCAAAAACATGTTTAATATTACAGCAAATCCCGGGTTTTAAAAAATCTATGAAAGGTTTATTTTACAAAATGCAATAAATAACAACATAATATAATTAATTCTGGTGATTGAATTGTGACAACACTAATATAATATGTAAGCATTATAATTTTAGCAAACATGGCATTAATCAGCTCAATATTTAAAAATCGTAAACATATTTTAATTAAATTTCCAAAATATAAGCTGTTTTTATCCGTAAAGTTTTTTTTAAATAAAAAATGAATTTATAAAAATTCTTTAAAAATACTTATTAACAAACAAAATAATTATTAATTATATTACATTTAAAAACCATTTTATAATTTAATTTTATTTATTATTTTTTTTAACAAATAAACTAAAAAATTTTGTTGAGAAATTGAGTGAGAGATTGTAAGAGATTGAGAGTGAGAGAGAGAGAGATTTAGTGAATAATAGATTTATTTCTTAAATAATATATCTCGCTTTTAATGGCTTTAAATGTACTTTTATTTTGTTAAAAGCATTTCTTTTTACAACAAAAGTTAACAAATTGTGGCTAATATTTTAATTCAACCAACAATTGAATCCATTAATATACACCCTGAATAATGTACAAATAAATAACAATACATTATATTAGATGGAGTACATGTCAAATGTATTATTTAATTTTCAATTAAACAACTTGTTCTTTATCTCGCTATTTATTTATTCAATTAAATATACATTAATTTACATAAAACTAATTCACAATGGTCTTTTGTTAATAACAATTATAAACACACTTTACTAAATAATTTAAGTACCCAACACGTGTAAATAATTATAAATAATAATTACATTATGTACTTTTGAAGGGCATCATAATTATCAAAATGCCCAGGACAACTAATCTCCAACTGATCATGATTATAAAATTAAACGGGTGCTTAGTACCTAGCAATAATATAAACTTATTTTTCATTATCCAAAATATTCCATTTACAGAATATTCTATTAAAGCATATACTTTATAAAACATATTAAAACATAATATTAAAGTATTAATGAAAATACATCTAAAAATAAATTAAATCTTGCAGCGAAAAAAGCAATTACACAAAACAAAATAATTAAATTAGAGTTTTTGTTGTTATAAAGTAAGGTATACAATAAAGTAATGCTTTCGTTTCAATAACAAGGTCAGGTATTTTGCTGTTATATTCAGTATCAGCTAATATGTTATAATTTAATTAAAAGATTTTTATTTTTCGTAATTAATTGCTATAATTTTTGTCATTGAAATAAACATTTTTGTAAATCATTACAATTATCTCTCTCTCTCTCTCTCTCTCTCTCTTTCTTTCTTTCTCTCTCTCTCTCTGGAGAGGACTTATATAGATATCTCATAATATATCAAATTAATTGAAATAAATTAAATTAATTTTACCATTATAAGAAATGTATTCCAAGTGCACTAAACACTCAAGCAATTATAACCATATGAACAAGCAATTATAATTAATGCAATTATTTAATTACATTAATATTTATTGTGATAAATGTTATCATTATCATTGTATTATATTCTATTATACTTAATTCTTGCGTCAATTATAGCGGTTAATTGCTTTAAATCCATTGATTATTTGTTTATCAATTATAATCTTATGTCTCAACGAATTTACTATTTTGTCGATAAAAATTCAGGCAATCGCTACAAGTATTGTACAATTGAATGACAATTGTTAACCATTGCTCGCTATAAGTATAATAAATCTCTATATTTGAGACAAGGATTTTTGAAGATTAACGAGAGAGAGAGAGAGAGAGAGAGAGATAATTGTAATGATTTACAAAAATGTTTATTTCAATGACAAAAATTATAGCAATTAATTACGAAAAATAANGAGAGAGAGAGAGAGAGAGAGTATTTATTAATTAGAGAATAGACAACATGACATAAATATAATACGTGGTAATAAGAGATGGATGGGAAGGGGAGGCGCAGGTGTAAAGCACAAGATGCGGCACATAATATAGAATATACAGAATATTCTTGAGTATACCCGTTATGAGCGCCGGTGTCTATGAGATTCATACCATATATAATACAGCATATATGACAACATCCTATTCTGTGCCATAGATTCTTTGCCTTTCATTCTCGCCGTTATATTCCTATTTGATAACAGAATATTCTTTAAGTTATATAATGCTATAAAAACTTATGTACTGTTATATAAAGTTATATGAATTTCATTATTAGTGTATTATGTAATAATAGTTATCATCGTTTTTTATTTATTTTTTTCATTATATGAATATCTGTTTCGCAAAAATAAAAATAAAAACTTTATTTAATCATAGATTTTCAATGTCTAATGAAATGCATAAAAAACAAGCAATTCTTTTCTCAATTTGAATAAAATTTTATTGAAATCCCAAAAAAATGTTTTTCAATTTAATATTCATTTCATATTTTACATCTCAATAGAAATATATGAAATGTAAAAACAAATTTTAATTAAATGTGAATTCATTGTGAAACAAGTTTTCGTTCAAACATCAAACCGGAAAAAGTGAAAATAATATATATTTTTGACAAAAATATCTACAAAAACAGCCAAAAATATGAACGAAACCATTGATATCGTGTACTCGAATGTAAATACTAACACCAGTTTAATATTAAAATCAATTTTAGCCAGGGCCAAAAACAACCTAGTTAATGACGACCATAAACTAGTATTCAACAGTCTACTTTTTGTAAGCTACTCACTAATAATCATCGTTTCCCTCATCGGTAACGCAATTGTACTAAAAGTAATATTTGGCAAACGGCGGGCGCGCACCACCACAAACATCCTGATCGCAAACCTGGCCGTAGCCGACTTATTAATGACCATCATGAACATACCATTCAACATAGCACGCATACTGTTAGACGACTGGCCATTCGGATCGATCCTGTGCGTTTTGGTACCACTAATACAATCTATATCAGTTTACTGTTCATCGCTCACCATGATGTTCATAGCCATTGAACGGTACGTTAGTCTAATACACGGCACACACATCACCGGCCACTGTGTGGGCAAGTGTTTGCCATTTGGCAAAATACTGTCAGTCATTTGGATAGTGTCTATTGTACTGTCGATACCAAACGGTGCGTTCAACCGGGTAGTGTTGACCAAATGGACCACCATGGTTCGCTGTAAGGTTGTCTATCCGGATGAGCACCAGGAACAGTACCGTCAAGCGTTGACCACGATCACATTTCTCACCCAATACCTGACCCCCATATGCATCACATGTATCTGCTATCTGAAGATCTGTTGGTTTATATACAAGCGTAAAATCGTGGGCAATATGTCTGAGGTGCATCGACTGACCCTCATCAGACGTAAACGGCGCCGTANTCTGCTATCTGAAGATCTGTTGGTTTATATACAAGCGTAAAATCGTGGGCAATATGTCTGAGGTGCATCGACTGACCCTCATCAGACGTAAACGGCGCCGTATCAAAATGCTGATCATGGTGGTTCTGGTGTTTGCCATTTGTTGGCTACCGTTCAACATATTTCATCTGCTAATGGATTTCTATATTATTAGCTATAGTTATAACTTATTCTTCATCAACCATTGGTTCGCTATGTCTAGCGTTTGGTCAGTATTTTGTATATTTTAAACTTTATGTTTGAATAGTTATCTCATATTATTTGAATGGATTAATACTTGTGTCACTAAATGCCAAAAACATTCCCAGAATATCTATTTGTTCAGTCATTCAGATTCAGAATATTCTTGAGCATAATTTTTTGTTGTTTGCAAAGCTATTGGTGTTATTTACATGTATTACCAACAGAATTGTTAGAGAGAGAGAGAGAGAGAGAGAGAGAGAGAGATTTCAAGAGGGTTATAAATAGGAACTCCTTGCTTTTTCTATATTGGCTAAATATTAGAGCTTATTATAATGGCATTATTCATGTTATGTTTGTTGAATCTTTCCGGAAAGTATATCAGTGATTAAAAGATTATGATCAAGTTATATTATATCGATACAAGTCTTCTCTCTCTCTCTCTCTCTCTCTCTCTCTCTCTCTAATATAAACCATTGCTGTAGTAATAAATAATTTAATCATATAAAAGCTTTTATCGTATATATTATATAATAGCCATTAAAAGCACATCTTTTATATACTAAATAGAGGGTTGAATTTCAACTATTTTTCAAAATATTTTTTCGGACAAAAGTAAAAAGATTTTTTTTAGAAAAATATTTTTACAGGAATTTTGTAAACAAAAACCCGGGAAACAAATTTATATACGTATAAACATACTGGCTATAAATAGATATAAATAAATTGACGGGGTATTTAATTATATTCCGTTATATTCGGCTGCCCGTAATAAACGGATTTACATAAAGCAAAGTGGAGCTGCCATCCAATAGTCTCATATAACCGGGATTAAGGTATATGTGGTGACATCATATCCGGGATAGACTGTAATATGTTTAATTATATTTTTAATTTCACCTTTATGCCATAATCTATGTATTACTATTATATTAATATTGTTGTATTATCTAGATTAGATAATAGTAATTTAATGTCATCTCTAGTATGACAAAAATAATAGCCTCTCTGTACTGTACGTAAAAATGGGTATAATTTAGACCATATAAACATGAATCATGTTACATGATAAGATGTTGTTTTGTAAATGTTTTTATTATATTGATTCTAGTTTTTGGTTATACTCTAAAACCATATAAATTCAATGAATAAAAATTACTGGTGAACGCAATTTTTTATAATATAAAGTAGGAACTATTTCGAAATAATACTAACAAGAATGTTATGTATATTTTGCGACCAAATTGCAGAATATTCTGTGAATGAATTGTCAGAGAAATGTTTGAATTTCTAATATAAATATACTGTAATGCATAATATATTTTTTCAACGAAAACAACTTTTAAAACATTTATATTTTTGTGTTGTATTGAAAATGCAAATATACTTAAATCCAAATCAAATGAGATTTCGTTGAAAAACACAGTATATATTTGATAATACAATTCAAATAAAAAAAATAACAAAATACTTGAAACATACATTAATATTCACTATATTATATATATAAATATATGATAATTTAAATTGAATAAATACGGTAAAGAGCTCTTATTCAATTTATTATGTATATTTATTTTGGCTTATTATTTGCGGATTTTATACATTTCCTAATTATAAACATCTATATGGTCTAATTATTTTAAGTTTATTGTCTGTGTGTTAAACATTGATAAAAGTTATTTTTTTAATTAATTGTTGGCAATTATTTATATTGTGTATAATTTGTAATATATCCACTCAATAATATTCACTGTAAACAGTATTTATATAGTATTACATGCAGTATATTCCCTTACAAAATATGATTGTCTATATTTCATTTCAAATATCAAACATTATTTTAAAACAATTTCTTTGTGCATTATTTGCATTTTTAGATGCCTTTCAAATGGAAATTTCAAAATGAGTCTCATATTCAAAGTAATAGTAAATATATAATAGAAAACCGAAAATTAATTTATATAAAGATCTATAAAATATTTATAAGTTATGTTTTCTCGACAAAAACGAAAAATATTTTTTCATTCCTACTTTGGTTTTATATTTTATACAATAATGTATTTTTTTAATCAAAAATATGCTTTGATTTACATTATCTTTAAAATACTCTGGCATTCAGTAAATATTTTAATTTAAAAATACTTTATATTTGTAAAAGAAATTGAAATGAAATCCGTGTTAACAAAACTCTCTCTCTCTCTCTCTCTCTCTCTCTCTCTCAAGCATTGATATTTACACTAAAATTTAATAGAAAATATAGTTCAAAATATTTCATCTCGATTTCAAATAAAATTATATTTTTATTGAAAATACAGATTCCGAGACATAGATCACACGTGAGAGAGAAAGAGAGAGAATACTTTGTTTCTTACTGAACATGATTCAATATCTGGTTTTTAAAAATAAAATATTTATTATTAAATTTACAGTCAAATGTATCGTGATAAATCAAATCCCAATAATACTCATTCAATATTAAATTATAACATATTTTATTTTACTAAAATATATACAAATACATGTATAATGTAATGTATAAAGTATCTAGGACCTAGATTCTAGGTAATAATATTTTATAAAGCATTTTTGTACTATAGATTATGACAAAGAATGGATGAAAATGAAGTAATCCTTAAGCACTATTAATAATAACGGATAATAAAATATAATGCTAAAAATAGCAACCATAATGTACTAAATCATGTGTCTCTAAATCGTTGTCGTATCTAATGATGTGTAACACAAATAATTAAGCTTTTTATATAATTTAGTATAGATTATCATTTTCTATGTTATTAATATACTGTATAATTTACCATAATAAAATTTAAATTGCTATTTTGCTAAATTTTAAACTAACTTATATCACATTTTTTAAATTAAGAATACTGTTCTTATCAAACCATATGCTATTAATACACACAATAGTTTATATAACTGGCATATTATTCCTGTCATTATGTCGTTGAATAAACATTTAAATATAAATTTAAATATATATAATTCTAAAAATTTAATTAAAAATATCGCACTAAAATGTAATAATATAAATATTTATTTTTACTCCAAACCTAACCCTATTGTCACAGTTATAACCCATTCATCTACTGTTGGCTAAACAATGACTTTCGCAATGAATTCAAGAGTATATTCAAGTGTTTCTCGATTACAATACAAAGGATTCATTCGCAACGAAGCGATCGGCAGATGATTCGCATGAATACCATTGTCTCCCGGTTTGAGTCATGCAATGAATACAGTGATGGGAATAATGTATAACATCGTGGTTTAAATCATATTCATCAAGCTATATTATTTATTTATGATATGTTTATATAAAATTACGGATAGTTGAAATGATCTAATGATGTTCACTTCACTTATGAATAATATAATCTTGATTTTTATTGTAAGGTTCTATGAATATATGTTTCATGTGGGTTCATTTGATGGTTCATATTTTACATTTATACATAGGTTTACTCATAGCACAGAATAGGCATCGATTCGAATAGGAATTAAATGCAATGCTATGATTAAGTTTTATGATGAGTATATTATATGTAAAAGTATTAAAATGAACCATCAAATGAACCCACATGAAACATATTTTGCTTTGTACAAAAATATCTATATTTAAATTTATTCGTAAAAATATTTTAAAAGATTATTTAAAAAATAATTTACTAAAATATGTGACTTTTGTCTCTAAAATAAAGTCTATTTATAAAATATTTTATCGATTTTCATATAAAATTTAAAAAACAATAATGTGTTTTAAATAAATTATTTTACATAACAGTAACTGTATAATACGATAATCTAATACTGTATAAAATTTTAAACACTCTTAATGTGTGTTTTAGCGGAATTATTGTTATTTTACAAAAACATTATTGTAAATTTGCATTTCATTAATAAACCCATTCGTTAATGTAATGACATTAATGTATGTTTAAGTCGACTATATTTAACCGTTTTATGTTTGACTTCAAATAAATTATAACTAAATTATTGTTATTATGAAATGCAATGGCTTTTGCACTAATGGCAGTGATTATCATTATTAATTTGTAGACACTATTACAATAATTACACGCATAGAGAGTGTTACAGAATATTCTGTATATTTAAAAAAATGATTAATAAAATTCTGTTAAATTTTTTAATTCAGAGATTAAAATGTCGAGAGATATAGAAAATATCTTTTTAATAAAAATAAAATAAGTTCATGCACGTCATCGAACTACCTTTATAAAAGTCAAATATAACAGCATGATCTATTTTGTTAGTTAATACACAGCAATATATCTACAGTTACAGGCTTTCAGGTGGTATTAGGAAGTATTAAGAAGTTTTCAATAGTCATGTATTTTTAATTTTTATTAAAAGTTCACAAGTTTGCATAATTATTGCATATTATTTAAACATAATTATATAGTTTTAAATAAAGTTTAGTATTGTTCATGTCTCAAAATGAATTAGCTATTTAGTGATAATAATTGATGGATTTATAATTGAAACTATCTGTATAAATAAAAGTTATATTTTGTTAACCAAGAATTTTAATATATTTTTGTTTTTGTTTAAACATGGCAATTTAGAATGTACAAAAAATAAATTTTATTAATTCCCTCTACTTACATATAAACGTTTAATTTTTATGTTTGCTTCACAAAAATTAGAAAAATACATATTTTCACTTAATGCAACAAAAAATTAAATCATTTAAAGCTAGCACATATATTTTTAATGATTTGTATATGTTAAAACAAAATAAAATGACCCATAATTTATGTATATTAACATAAGTAATGCATAAAACATTGCATTTACTGGTTCAAATAATACTACACTATGGTAAATATTTTTTTGTGCCACATTAAATAGTAAAACATTAAAAGATGATGCCCATTAGTGGGATTGCGGGGACCCGGGAATTATTGCTATAAAATGAAAATACACTCAATAGGTACACTGTAGTCGAGTGATATACTTCATACGCGCTGATTCTTTCGGGTCTGGCCGTAGTGACCACTTTTATCGGTAGAATGTTGAAAATCTGTTATTTTATAAATAACCATGTCATATTATAGCGAACATCAGTTATATCAAATTTAATTATGCTTACAATGATAATTAATGTCGTAAATTTTAAAAAAATTTTACCAATTAACATTAAACTTCATCCTTTATTAAAACTTTAATCATTTAATATTTTAGATATAAATATAATACAGTATTTTACACAGAAACAACATTTGTTTCTGTTGTAGTTCCTATTATTATTTTATAACTTAAAATAACTTTACCATAGTCTAAATATATTTTTAGCAACAACATTTGATATTATATAAATATATATGTAGAGTACATGACATTTTTAAAATATTAATACACGTTTGATATTTTATTAAATATTAAATAAGAGACTTTTTAAATATAACATTGGTCTCATATGATTAACATTACCTATAGAATTATATTAGTGTTAAAATATAGTCATGGACGTAAGATGTAATTCCATGTTAAAACCTATAGAGTAGAGTACGGGTGAGGGGTTGGCCTAACAATCTTATAAACAACATTATTCTATACAGAATTGTGGTTAAAAATAATATCTAACAAATTATCAAGCTAATAAAAGTAAACTAAGAAATTAAATTATTTATAACACTATATCTCATATATACTGTTAAAATATAAGAAAGGTAAGTGACATCAATGAAATATCACACCTAACCAATTATGGACTAAATATAAAATAAGTGTGTTTTTTATTTGGAAACAGACTTATGTTAAATCACTTAACTATAGTCTATAGCACAATATATTTTAGTAATAGATTTTATTTGCTCATGGTAATTGAATTAGTTTACTATACTAAACACACAAAATTGCTAAGTGATTAGTTCTTTCATGTAATAGAAACCTGGCTATTGAACTAAAAAATAACATTATCTATTAATATACAATAATAATATATCTTAGTTAATAGCTATTTATCATGATGGATTTTACGTTACACACATTTAAAAGTATTATTTGTTTAGTTTTTATATACAGTATGAGACATAAATATGGTTTTAATAGTCAATTTTGTGAATTAAAAACTTTTATTTTGTATTTTATTATACGAATAAAATGTTTTACACAGAATTAAATCTATACAAAAATTATACCTATAATTGTGTACATCATTGAACACAATGGGGTAAAGTTATTGAGTAAACAGCATTTAATTTTTCAATTATCCTCTAATAGAGAGAGAGAGAGAGAGAGAGAGAGAG
>CAJPIZ010002844.1:0-12798 GCA_905368565.1 Medioppia subpectinata
CATATCTCAGTGGCGACGCATTCGTATACTACGGTAAACTGGTCGCCGGCCGGCTGGCCACAATCACGTGGGCCGAAGTCAGAGCGGCCTATATCAAGAAATTTGCGTCACCCGCACCGGCGCCCCTCTTACAGGCCTCTAAAATGCGTTTGAAATGCAATCAAACAATTGATGAGTATTTCAAAGCAATGACGAAACTTTTGGACAAAACGTCGGCCACCGATGAGGAACGCATCGATATGTTGACAAATGGTTTGCCGGACATCTATCAGGACCGCCTGATAGGCAAAGATATCGACACACCAGACAAATGGCAGACAATTTGTACTAAATTCGAGTACAAGTTCAACGCAAAGGCCGGCCCGAAGCCGAGCACATCTGGCCAGACATCTGGATCGCAGCCAAAGGCCCACCACAGTGCTCACTGCACAGTTGACCACTGCCCGGATGTCAAACGCCATAAGCAAACTGAACGTAAACAGTTTGACACATCTAAGCCCTGCCCTTACGATTGCCGACACTGCAAAGCAAAGGGCATCTCGATTAAACACTGGCACCGCGAGTGCCCCAACCGGCCGTCAACCCCGCAGTCCGATCGACGCGCCGATCAAACGAACACATCTCATCAGTCAATGATGAGCGACAACAATGTTCTCAACCCTGAGGACACACTGATAACCGTTCCCGCATTGGTCTACGGCGAACCGACGGTAGTCATCTGTGACAGCGCTTCGACGTCAAATTTGGTCTCTGAATCGTTCGTGAGGACCGACGGTCTGCAGACACACCGCATACCATTGACAGATATACGTCAAGTGAGCGGCGTCGCCCGTACCGATCGTGAGGCCACCTTTGATCTCACCATAGATGGAATCACAAAGACCGTCACCGCAAAAGTCATAAAAGGGTTCCCGTATTGCTGTCTGATTGGTATCAAAACCTGCGGAGCATTTAATATATGGATCGATATGGCGAACCGCACGGCCATTACCGGCCGTCCCGCTCTTCCGCGGAGGGAGGAACAGACGCAAACGACTTCTCCCCCGATATCCATCACAAATTCGCCCGAAATGCCGATACCAAAACCGCGCACTTCACTGATTGCAATGCAATCAACTAGTGTTGCCACATTCCCGGAATCGACTCTATCTCCGGATTCGTTGCAAATACAGACAACTGAGCAAATAATTCAAGCGTATGACCACGTATTCGCATCGGATGACACCGATTTGGGCCGAATAACTATCGAGAAACACCGGATAATCCTATCTGATCCGACTCCAGTCGCGGAACATTACCGTAAGATGTCAACCCTAAAGGAGAATGAATGCGAACGACAAGTGAAAGAGCTGTTGGATAAGGGATTAATACGCGCATCGAAGTCTCCGTACGCCGCGCCGGTACATATGGTCCAGAAAGCGAACGGCAAATGGCGTGTATGCTGTGATTACCGTCCGCTGAACGTGAAAACAGTTCCTGACAAAGAGCCGTTCCCACACATACCGTCAATCATTGACCGCTTACACGACGCTAAGTACTTCTCTAAACTGGACGTCGCGTGGGGATTTTGGCACGTGGAGGTCGAACCGGAAGACATCCCGAAAACCGCATTCGTTACACCAACCGGTCACTACGAATGGCTGGTTCTTCCGTTCGGACTCAAGAATAGCCCGAGTTGTTTCCAGCGCGTGGTCCGATCTGTCATTGGCGACCTCTACAACAAGGGAGCGATCAATTACCTGGACGACATAATCATCTATGCGTCCACTCCCGACGAACACAACCGTCTTCTCCGGGAAGTACTCTCCCGATTGGCACATTACAACGTTAAGCTCCGCCGCGATAAATGCGAGTTTGACGTGACAACAATTGAATTTCTGGGACACGTTATCTCTAACGGACAGGTGTCTGCCCCGAAATCCAAGTGCCGTGCTATCGTTGAATACCCGACACCTAGAAACACACTTGAAGTCCAGCGCTTCCATGGATTGGCAAATTATCTGAGGGAATATATACCCGACTTCTCCACACTCGCTGAACCCATCACACGTCTGACCCGAAAAGGCAAGCCATTCGTGTGGAGTGAGACTCAGGAGAAAGCTTTCATTGCACTCAAGCAGTGCATTGCCGAACTACCGAACCGCCGGATCTACAACCCATCGCTACCGTGTGAACTCCACTGCGACGCGTCCATAATTGGCATTGGAGGCATTCTTATGCAGAATGGCTACCCTATTGGCTACTACTCTCGCCGATTGAGTGACGCCGAGACCCGCTACACAGCCACAGAACTTGAATGTCTGGCCGTCGTCTCAGCCATCAAATACTTTGAGATATATCTCGAGGGAACACACTTCACTGTCGTAAGTGACCATTCAGCCCTTAAATGGTTGCTCACACTGTCTGACAAGAACCGCCGACTATTCCGATGGTCAAAGGACTTGTCAATCTATACGTTTGACGTCGTGCACCGTCCCGGCAAACAGATGGCACACGTCGACGCCCTCTCTCGCGCACCTGTTGTAATGACAGCAATGCTGACCAATGGCCCATCGATTCAAACATTGGTATCCCAGAGAATCATCGATTCTGCAACCAATCGTATCGTCATTCATGGCCGCAATCGATTCGTAGTCGAACGCGACGATGTTCTCCCTCTCCTTACAGAGATCCACGATCAATCTGGTCACCCTGGCATTGACAAAGCGAAACGCCGCCTGAAATCGCAGTTCTGGTGGAAATCGATGGACAGCGATATTAGACAACATGTGATGTCTTGCCACGAGTGTCAACTGGTCAAACCATCAAACCAACCGTTTCACGGCCAACTACAACCGATCCCGACGCCGGCCCTACCGATGGACATGTTAGGATTGGATACCATAGTTATGGGTACTATTGCTCGTAACACCGCTCACAAGTATATCCAAGTACTTGTCGACCATCACTCGCGGTACATTTGGACAAAAGCCACAAAAACTAATTCATCGCAAGCGATTTGTCAGTTTCTGGACGACGTTTTCCGTTCAACGCCGCCCCCAAAGGTACTCCTCTCTGACAACGCTATGAATTTCAAGTCAAAGCAGTTAACAACACTACTGTCCCGATATGGATGCAAACAGCGCTACACTACCCCATATCACCCGCAGTGCGCAGGCGCCGTAGAACGTGTAAACGGGACCATTATTACTAAACTTCGCATCGAAATGCAGGCCAATCAACGCCTCAAATGGTCAACACTATTACAAAAGGTCACACGTGACTATAACCAGACCATACATGACTCCACCGGGTATACGCCGATCTATCTCTTTACAGGTACCGATAACATCGGGACCACCGGCGACCTCGCGGACGCCCGCCAAACAGCACAACAGAAGAGTGAACGATTGAAATCAATGGCAAAACAACGATTTGACGCGATTCACAAGCCGATAGACATCAAGATTGGCGATCTGGTGAAGCGCCGCCTACCGGACAATCACCCGTCAGTCAACAAATTGACACCAAAGTATGTCGGACCGTATGTGGTCACCTCACATCACCCGCCGGTTAACTACACCATTCAAAACAAGGCCAACCCTAACGACACACTCCGTGTGCACGTCAGCCAAATCGAGCCCTACTTTACTCGGGACCAAAGCTTTGAGGCCGGGGAGTGATGCCAATCAACAGAATATTCTTAATCTTAATCTTAATTATGATTATAACTTTTATTCGTATATTATATGCTTATAATATGGGATATGTTTTGCCGCTATAATACGATTCTCTCTCTCTCTCAACACGTTTCGCACTCATACCGGAAGCCGTCGGTCGTTGAGACCCGTTTGTACATAAAGCCGCCGAATCCGCCCCTCTTTCCCAACATCATAGTCCGCGGCCGACACGACATCCCATTGGCCACCACTGGGGCGTCAGAGCCGTGCGCCTGAACCCCCTCTTCTGGCAACTCTTCGTTCAGATCTGCGCTGCGATTGGATTCCAACGGTCGCAGCGGTGGTCTCTGACTGTCCATTACCAATGAGTCGCGGCTGTTGTGCGCCGTTTGAGTCGAGTTTAGCGTACGGTTAGAGTCTGACGCCAAAGACACGCTCTGTTTAGGCGTTAACTTAGATGTTGTCTCGACTTGGGATCCGATACGGGAGGTGAAGGGCACGGGTCTTGTAGTCATAATGCCATAACGACTGTTTCCAGTTGCCTTTCGCTGTCCACCAGTTGCCGACTTCGCAGCGTATCCACTAATTGGGCTCACAATTCCCTTCTCCTTCTTCACCGGGTGTTCAGATAATTTCTTCGGCACAGACTTTGCCACCGCTTTAGCGCCGGTTCTCACAGCAGCAGTGCTTCCACTTCGAGTGCCGCCCACTGTCTGTACAGCACTCGGTCCAGGGATTGACGCGAGAGGCGTACGACCTCTGCGTCCGTTAGCGGGACGATAGGGACACACGTGTTGGCGATGGATGTGATCTATAATCGATGAATGATAGGGTGTGTGAAACTGTTTCGGACAGGGTTTGAATCCACACCAGTACTCGGGTTTGCCGGCGTTGTTGCGCTGCTCATCGCAGTACTGAATCAAGTTTGACCGATGACAGGGCCCGACGGGTACAGTGGGGTCGTTGTCGAAGCGATAGCCGCACCGATGGTCGGCCAGATGTACCTGAAATGCCGGAAATGTGTCATAAGATCGGTCGCAACCCTCGCGATCGCATCGATACGGCTGCCAATCGGCGGCAACGGTCTCGCCGTGAGTGTCGGCCAAATGCCACGTCATGTTGATCTGATCGCTCGTCTTATACGGACAGCCCGAGTGAGTGCACGTCATCTGCCGGTCGTGTCTGACCCCCGCCTTCCGACCCGATGTAGCGCTCGGTTTGGCTATCGGTTTGTTGACACTGTATATAGTGTCCGACTCCGAGACCACAGCGCGTCCATCGCTGCCATCCTCTTCATCATCGGTGGCGACAATGTCTGAGGCGATAGATCTTTGGCTAATAAAGCTGTCATCGGCGGCGCTAACAGTGTCTTCCTCCTCAGTGGGTGATGGAGACCACGGCGGGTGAGTGTCCACCGCTAACGGCATCGGTTGGTCCGCCGATGGGCGGCGAGACTTGTGCTGCAACAACACGTGTCGCACAATGTCTTTGACCGAATCGGCCACTTCTTGCCGGTGATCTTCGCACAGCATACAGATGTACCACATCTTGCCGTTGATGAGCGCCGAGTCATACTCGAGTACTTCTTGTAGCGAATCCATGGCAAGCGATTGACTCATCGCACGAATCGGTGGTTAACTTTGTGTGAGTATTAAATCACTCTTTAATTCAATTGTTTTGTTGTTCACACTTTCGCTGCTATTATTGAAGTGACAGTTATATTATGAAAATCATTGATATATAGTAACCATAAATTACGTCAAACGGGGAGTGAATGCAATGGCAGTGATGTTAACGCTATTAGAGTTGCGTTCAAATGCCCACAACATTCATAAAATGACACGTTATTTATGTATATTTATTGAATAGTTTTGTAACGGCTGTAAAGCTAAAGTAACGGTTGTTTCGCAATATTTGGTAGTTTATAAAGTTTATGGCACGAGTGGATTGGGTGGTATCCAAGGGACACTGTCCCTGATCATATTGTATGGTCAATAAATCATAGCAAATATTATGATATTTAAATAATTATAGTATTTTATTCGCAAAATGTGTTCAATTATTGTAATATTAAATTTAATTAATCAAGCTCATGTCAAATAATTTTTATTTAAAATTTAATTCAGAATGTTTAATGTGCTTGATACAAAACTTGTAGTCAAAATAATTTCGTAATATTAAAAATTAATTATAATATTGATTATATAATTAAACAGAATTATTATGTGATTATAAATAACAATTATAGACACTATGAATGGCATTGAAACTTACAATTAATGAGATTAAAATAAACAGTTAAACTATTTAAATGTCAAAATAATAAATACAAAATACTTATGAAATACAAGTCTATTTAAATAAACAAAACATAATTTCAATTAACAAAATACTTATAAAATATGGTTAAATGTTTGCAAACGTAGGACATTATCATAAGATATGTGTCAATGAGATCTATAAGGCGTGCAGTCAAGTAATGGTCGCATAAAATGGTCATAAAAAGCACACACCGATAGAAAAGTGAAGATCTTTGGCATTAAAATTGTTGACATCTGTGCAGACAGTGTCAGCATTTCTACCATAATTTACCGGCCATTCGTATCGTGAGATTACATATGGATTAAGACTACTTCTTAGCCGAATCCCTGTCAACGTCTCGGCCGTCATCGTCGCCGAAGTCAGAGAAGTCATCGTTGGAGAGACCGGACCACTCATCGGAGCCGTCACTCGCATCACAATTATCATCGTTTTGGTTGTCATCGCACGCGTCGGCCCGCCATTCGTCGACCACCTCATCATCGCTGCTAATGTCCGACAGATCTGTCATAAGTGGGACCAAAATTTGTGTTTTGTGCGGACGACTCTCAACGCCATTGGCCACCACTGGCGGGTCAGAGCAGTGCGTGTGAACCTCCTCTTCGGGCCACTCTTCGTCCGAATCTATAGTCTCGAGATCTGCGATGAGATTGGGTTCCGACGGTCGCTGCGGTCTCTGACCGTCCATTTCCAATGAGTTGCGGCTGTTGTGTGGCATTTGAGTCGAGTTTAGCGTACGGTTAGAGTCTGACGCCAAAGACAAGCGTTGTTTAGGCGTTGACATAGATGTTGTCACGACTTGGGATCTGATCCCTGAGGCGGAGGGCACGGGTCTCAGCAACGAATCTGCGGACACATCTATTGGAGTCATAATACCATAACGACTGTCATTTCCCTTTCGCTGAACGTCGACTTCCAGTGAGTTATGGCTGTTATGACTCAAGTCCGGCCGATCGATGCGAGTGATATCAGTGCTGAGGTTAGATTCCGATGGTCTCCGTCTCTGACCGTTCATTTCCATTGAGTTACAGCTGTTGTGTTGCGTTTGAGTCGAGTTTGGCGTACGGTTAGAGTCGGGCGTCAACGACACGCGCCGTTTAGGCGTTGAGTTGGATGTTGTCATCACTTGAGATCTGTTGCCAGACGCGGAGATCGACGCCAAAGACGTGAGAGGTTTAGGCGTCGACTTAGTTGTCGTCGTAACCAGAGATCTGCTGTCAGAAGCGGAGGTCGACGCCGAAGATACGCGTGGTTTAGGCGTTGACTTAGTTGTTGTCATGACAAGAGATCTGTTGCCAGAAGTGGAGGTCGACGCCGAAGACACGCGTGGTTTAGACGTTGACTGCGTTGTTGTCGTGACCAGAGATCTGCTGCCAGAAGCGGAGGGCGACGCCGAAGACACGCGTGGTTTAGGCGTTGAGTTGGATGTTGTCATCACTTGAGATCTGCTGCCAGAAGCGGTGGTCGACGCCAAAGACACGCGAGGTTTAGACGTTGACTTAGATGTTGTCATAACTTGTGGTCTGATCCCGGAGGTGGACGGCACGGGTCTCAGCAACGAATCTGATGGCAACAAACTCTTCTGTGAACGCTTTGCGGACACATCTCTGGCCATAGAAAGTGAGATCAATTGGTTGGCAGAGCGTTGATGCGGAGCTGTTACGGCTGATACGTTAAACGTGATATCAATGCGACCAACATTTCCCGCTGTTTTTCGCTGTCCACCAGTTGTCGATTTCACAGCGTATCCACTGTTTGGGCGCACATTTCGCTTCTTCTCCTTCGCCGGGCGTTCAGATAATTTCTTGAGCACCACTTCAGCACCGGTTGGCGTACGGCTAGAGTCCGGCGCCGCCGAAGACACACGCTTTTTAAGCTTTGGCTTAAATGTTGTCACCGTTTGTGATCTGCTCCCAGAAGTGGAGGCCACGGGTAACCGCCGCTGCAAATCCGATGGAATCGCTCGCTTATGTAACGCCTTTTTGATCATTGATATTCGCTGACCAGAACTGAACTGCCGGTTAAACTTGATGTCAATGCGATCAACACTTCCCGCCACCTTTCGCTGTCTTCTAGATGTTGACTTCACAACTGATCCACGATTTGGGGCCACATTTCGCTTCTTCTTCTGCTGCTTCGCCGGGCGTTTAGATAATTTCTTTACCGCAGACTTTGCCGCCGCTTTAGCACCGGTTCTCTTACCAGTAATGCCTCCACTTTGAGTGCCGCCCACTCTCTGTCCACTACTCGGTTCACCACTCGGTCCAGGGGTTGACACGAGTGGCGTACGACCTCTGCGTCCGATAGTGCGCCGATAGGGACACGTGTGTTGGTAATGGATGTGATCCATAATCGCCGAGTGATAGAATGTCTCAAACTGTTTGGGACAGGGCTTGAATTGGCACCAGTAAACAAGTTTACCTTTGTTGTTTTGCCTCTGACCACGGTACTTTATTACCCTAGACTTGTCCTGACACGGCCTGACGGGCGCGTTGTGGTCGCGAAATCCGCACTTATAGTCGGCCAGATGTGAGCGCAGCCGCTGTTTTGTGCTGTACGCGCGGCCGCAGCCCTCGTGATCGCACGGATAGGGCAGCGGATCGCCGCCGGTGTCGCCGTGAGTGGCGGCCAAATGCCATTTCATGTGAAAACTATTGCTCGTCTCGTACTGACAGCCCTCGTGAGTACACCCGTTGATCGCTCTGTCGTATCTAACCCTTGGCTTCTGACCAGATGTAGGGTTCGGTTTGGCAATGACTTGGTTTCGCTCTGCAGCCGCACTCCTGCCGCCGCTGACCGCCGACCGACCGATAGAGTAGTTATTGATTCTGTGTATAGAGTCCGAGTCTGAGGCCACACCGCGTTCATCACAGCCGTCCTCTTCAGCATCGATGGGAACATTGTCTGAGGCAATAGATCTCTGGCTTAACACATTGTCATCGGCGGCGTTGACAGCGTTCTCCTCAGGAGGTGATGGAGACCACGGCGGGTGAGTGTCCACCGCTAACGGCATCGGTTGGTCCATCGGTTGGTCCACCAAATGGAGGAGAGACTTGTGCTGTAACAACACGTGTCTCGCAATGTCTTTGACTGAATCGGCGACTTCTTGGGGATAATTACATAACGTGCAGATGTGCCACATCTTGCCATTGATGGGCGCCGACTTGTACTCACGTACTTCTTGAGGCGATTCCATGGCAAGCGATTTACTGATCACATGAATCGGTGGTTAACTTTAATTCAGTTTTAAATGAGTATTGAATTCACGTTTAGTTGTGTTTACACTTTCACTGCTATTATAGTTATGTTACGAAACGTTACGAAAACGGTATGGCTTTAAGTCATTGAAAAATACTGACGTAATGCTGACCAATAATTACGTCAAACGGGGAGTGAATGCAATGGCAGTGATGTTAACGCTATTAGAGTTGAGTTCAAATGCCCTAAACATTCATAGAATGGCACGTTATTTGTGACATGTGTTTAATAGTGAAAGAGGTATTGTTTGGTATAGCCTCCGTAGGAATTTCTCGGCCTTATATAATAGTCACGTGACGTACGTGGCCTTGATTACAGCAATATGATTGGCTGTGAGATTAGGTGTGACATGTATACATGTCTCACAGCCAATCATATTGTTTCGGTCGGAAGGGTATATAAAATATATCGCCGTCTGTTGGGATTTTTATAAAATAAAATTTGCACTGAAATGTATTGGAGACCATAATCTGCCATAAAGTACGCCAAAAAGTGTGTTTTTTTGGAACCCTTTTGTTAGTTATATAACGCCGAGAAATTCCTACGGAGTCTTTAATATAAAATAAAATTTGCACTGAAATGTATTGGAGACCATAATCTGCCATAAAGTACGCCAAAAAGTGTGTTTTTTTGGAACCCTTTTGTTAGTTATATAACGCCGAGAAATTCCTACGGAGTCTTTAGTTTGTATTTTATAGTTTATAAATAAAATACATGTTTTTATGTTTAATATTTAATCGCATTTTAGTCTAAACATGGTTAAACATGGGTTTCATTAATAAACACGTTTATAAACATCATAATTACATTGTATTTCATTAAAATAGTATTATTACACTCCAGTCAATACAATTCATAAATAATGTAACTTTATATGCAGATGGGGTGCAACAGAAAGCTATTGAATACTATGCTATTTCTATGCACATGGGTTGCGATATAATGAACGTTATTAGTGAATGTACCACTGAATGTACCATGATCTATGGGCGCATTTATTACACATTCAAACTTAAATGAGTGTTAAATGTGTTGACAATGAGTGCAGTGTTTATGTGATTATCAGTAGAAATGCAAACACAGAGTCAATGGACGCCCCGATCGGTGGATCAGTTGCCAGCAGTCAAGTCATTCAAGTCGTTGCGGCCACTGATGGTCGCCTCAGCCGCCGGCGACCGATGGAAATCGCGGATCCGTTTGTTGTGTGTCTTCGGCCACAACGGCATCGAAGTCCTGTTGGCCACCGATGAGGACCGGGTGTACGGCTTGGGAGACAATCTGATGGGACGACTGGGTCTGGGGGTCGACGGCGGCCAGTATTGGGAACCAAAGCTCAACACAACTCTTAGCGGTCAACGAGTGGTCAACTTCTATCACGGCTTCGGCCACTGTCTGGCGCTGACGGCCAGCGGACACGTCTGGTCGTGGGGTGAGAACTGTTACGGACAGTTAGGCGTCGGCACTAACGAAGATTCCAATCGTCCGCAACTGATCCAAGATTTGGCCGACAAGCGAGTGGTGGCCATCGCGTGCGGTAATAGTCATACACTGGCGCTGACAAGCGATGGTCAAGTGTATGGTTTTGGGCGCAATAATTTGGGCCAATTGGGTGACCACTCATTCGTACCGCGACTGAGTCCGACTGCCGTACGTCTGAACGGCGACCGAATAGTGGCCATCAGTTGCGGGAAGAATCACTCGCTGGCCGTCACGGACTACGGACTGGTCTATGTCTGGGGAATCAACGCTTGCGGACAATTGGGACATAATCTCTACGAAGGACTTCCCGTTGGCCGCGATTTACCGGCGTTTGAGACGCCGAAACTGATCAATGGTTTAGATCGGGTTGTGATTAGAAAAGCCGTTGCCGGCGCCGATCACACACTACTGTTGACCACTGATGGACACGTGTATGCGTTCGGCGACAATACGTACGGACAGGTGGGAAATGGCAGTCAGAAGACTCAAGTGACACCCCTTTGTATCACTAATGAGATCCGATTCAAAGACATTTTCTCGTATTGCGGTCGCAGCCATTCGATTGGCTTATCAGTGGACAATCGGTATTACATTTGGGGTTTTGTTCACAAAAGTCTACTCTATTATAAGCCTCAACTGATCCCCGAAACGCCTGATAAGTACACCGTTTACGATGTGTTCGCTATTTATTCACAAATTGAGATCACATTCGAGACGATTGTCTTTAAAACTAATAGCTTATCGATTATTGATGTCAAACGCGAACCCAGAGATCGACGGCTCAGCGCTCGTGAAGACCGCACCGAAAGTACGGCCAGTAATGACCGGAATATCAATCGAGTCGAGAGTCGGCAAAGTGTTTATCGTTCGAGTGATTCGGGAATATCTGTGAAGACAACGAGCGGTGACTTAAATGTGTTGTCAAATANTAAATGGATGTTTCATTCATTCATTATCTCGTTTAATGTATATCATAACTCTATTACACTGTAAACAATATGTTGTTTTCAAATAGTTTTAATTAATTAATTAAGAGAGAGAGAGAGAGAGAGAGAGCTAAAAGTAAAAAGAACATGAATAAATGTTGCAAAACTTATACATATTGTTTTTTGTGTTTTCTTGGTACAACCAGACCAATATCATTTAACTAGATTGTTCATATTCCTTACGATTATTAAATCATGCAATTTATATGAGAATCTACTTTGCTTGTATTCCACCCATATCTTATTATGGTATTTTATTATAACGTTTAATATATTTTACATTAATTATTTTATTATAACAATAAAAAGCATCAGAATTTATTCACGCATAAAAATATTTTTGTTTATTTGTAAATATTCTTTACATATAATTTAATAAATAATAAAATTCAATCCCTAACCACTTTGATAAAAGTGTTAAATGCATATTTGTAACATTAATTGTCTAAAATAAATAAATATAAAATATTTATTTGCTTAAGTAATATAATATCTACCATGTAATTCAGAATCTAGCGAATTAATACATGAAACAATTGGCTTAATTAAAAATTACTCTATTAAAACTTGGTTGAAAGTAATTTTACTACATAGTGCACTATTGCTATCATTAAAACATAACCATAACATTAACAAATCACATGAAATCTAGCTCAAAACACAATTAACTAAAAAATTCTGCCAGAATAACCATCATCAATCTATAACACACTTTAAACCATAGACGGCGGGTATGGGACAGTCGTATGGGTAAACGTTATCCCCCTTTTTGAGCGCGCACGATTTAGTCTCATAAAAACAACCACCATATATAATACAAAACACTTAGTAACCAATCACATCGCTTGGAGGTGATGTCATGGTAAATCGCAAAACCAAAATGCGCGTACTCTAGCTATTAAACTATTGGGGGTAAGCATCGCACACATGGGGCACAAAACCAGTATACTTTATGCGATATACAGTGGGGGAAAAACTAACCGGAGACTGGTTAGGGTAGTGCGCGCATAACCACCACCACTAAAGCCTCCGCAGGAATTTCGTAGTGTTATATAACTAACAAAAGGGTTCCAAAAAAACACACTTTTTGGCGTACT